>BMAV01018849.1:0-49828 GCA_019973955.1 Trichonephila inaurata madagascariensis
GTTGTTTTGAAAAAAATTTTATTTGTACATAACTTTTTTTTGTAATACTTCTAAAAGTTTTATTATAATTTAATAAAATGATATTAAAACATTATTTCTTTATATGTACTACCAATTATATTATGAATATTTTTTGTTTACAACTAGGGTAGAAATTTTATGCTCGTTTGTACAATGTTTTTCAAAGTTAATTATTTTTCTAGTGGAAAAAAGGCACCTTTTTTTTCATTTGTGGGAGAAAACACGTACAATAACCGAGAGGGGAAACAACTAACTAACACGTTTTAAAAATATTCAAAAGTTAAAATGAAAATTTAAAAAAAAAACAGCTCTTAAATTTTAGGTTTGAAATTATAAAAAAACAGGCTCTCATAGCTATAAATATTTTAAAGCTACCCAGAGAATGTATTTAAGTGAAAAATATTTTTCAAGGGAATGGGTAAAAAAACAAATCTTTTGTAAATAAATGTAGAATACGAAATGCGACAGCATAAAATTTCAATGGGCCCTGACCTTGACGGTTAGTGAAAAAAAAAAAAAAATGCAAGCACATTTTCCCATTTAAAAAAATAAAATGGATTTAGGTGAAAATACAAATTAATATTTTTAATGAATAAACTGTATTAAAATTACTTTAAAAACATACGTATATTTTTTTTAATGCGTAAGTATGAAGAAGGGAGTTTTAAAAAGAGAGATAAAAAAGGATTCCGTGAGTCTAAAAGTTTGAAACCACGGTTTTTAGGTTGGGAGATCAAAAAAAAATTTTTCAAACTATAATATTGCCACAAAGTGTATGAATGTTCGAAAAGGGGAAAAAAAGACTTTTTTTGGTTCGATAACTTTAGAATTATAGCAAAAATATTTTTCTGTGATATAAGTAACAAAAAACGATGGGTTTTGATAACCGGATACTCATCAAGGAGTAGTACAATGTACAATTAAGCATTTCATAAACTTGCTCTTTCCCCCCAAACTATCAAATGAGTCCAATCCAAGCTTTTTTCAGTCTTCAATTTTATCGTGCTCTTTTATTTCGACAGTAGACTTTTTAGAAATTTCATACTAAGAAAAGCAGTTAAACGGACCTTATGTTCTTTTTTGTAACTATTTAGTAGGCATCTTTTCTCAAAGCATGTAACGTTAAAAAAATTTAAATACCCCTCTGTTTTTGTTAAATTTAAAAAAATTTGACTTTTTTTTACCTTAAAAAAGGTCTAATAGCTAAACTTCATGCCCCTTGTGGCGTCTTAACAAAAAAAATTAATTTTTATTTTTTTTTCCCTTTGTATTTAAAACTAGAGAATATCTTTTCCGCATTGACACGTTTTGAAATTTAAAAAAAAACTTTCGATCTACCTTAAAATGTACTTTATGACAATAAAAATATCGTAACAAAGTATTGATGAAGACTATATATATATATATAAAAATGAAGTTCATAATATACAAGTTAATATGTAAGAATAATATAATTCAAAAAAAACAATGCAAAGAAGGGGGAAAAAAGGTATGAAAACAAAAAAATAAAAACCTTATCTCTATAAACAATGTACATAGTTATAACGTAGATAATAATATTTAAGATAAAAAAAAAGAATGGACAGAATAAAAATGATGAATGATGATTTTAACAAAAGAATAAGATGACGTTTTAAATGAAGTTTAGTAAGTTATATCCCGGGGCATTAAAATACTTAAGTTGAGTATTCTATCAGGGAAACCAAATGCTTGAATAATCGTAAAATGCAATCCATCAGCATGGAATATGAATAAAAAATTTGTTTATACATGTTTTCGACCTTATTAAATATCAAAAAGGGCATTTTTTAAAAAAAAATTTTTTTAAAAATTGGGGCTGTTTCAGTGAAAGTATGGGATTAATTTCGTATATCTTTAGTAAATATTTAAAATCTCGAAAACGGTAGACGTGAACTAATTGTCAACGATAGCGACGGGTACCGGATATTCACATCATTTGCAAAGATATCAATTGCTTTTCAAATATATTTTAAAAAAAAGTTTTGTTAATAGTTAATTTTTTTGGGCTCTCACTGTGGCAAAAGTTTTAGTTTTTGTCAACTACTATTACAGGATATATTATAAGAAATTTTTAAGAGTTTTCTTGCCTCAGAATGTGGTAAAAGTTTTGAGTTTGATCAACTACTATTACAGGATATATTATAAGGTCATTTTGTAAACAGTTATTTTTTCTTCACAATGTGTGGCAAAAGTTTTGAGTTTAGTCAACTACTATATTACAAGATGTATTATAAACACATTTTGTAAACAGTTATATTTGCATCAAAATGTGGGACAAATTTTGAGTTTAGTCAACAACACTATTCAGGATATATTATAAGCACATTTTGTAAATAGTTATTTTTACCTTACAATGTGTGGCAAAAGTTTTGAGTTTAGTCAACAACTATTCCAGATATATTATAAACACATTTTGTAAGCAGTATTTTTTTCCCCCACAATGTCAAAAGTTTTGAGTTTAGTTAACTACTATTACAGGATATATTATGTGTTGTAGAGAATAAGCCTATATATATATATATATATATATATATATATATATATATATATATATATATATATATATATATATATATAGGAGACGGTAAACTAATAGTAAGAATTGAATAAAATGTTTCCACATGTTTCAACTAAACACAAGTTTTAAAAAAATTTAAATTTTTCAATTCCAATTAGATCAACAAAGAAAATTTTTTTAACTACTTTTTTTTAAATAGTTACAAATAATATAAATATGTATATACATAGGACAGCATCACAACATTAAGTAGTAAATAATTTTTATTAATTATCATTAAAGTATCGTATTGTAATCCAAAACAATCGTGTCTATAAAATTTCAGTTCAAGTGGATGCTTTAAAACGTGAAAAAAAAACTCTTAAAATTTTGACCCAAGTCGCTAAAAATAAAACCAACGTGGCTGCATCTGCAATTCTTTAAATAATTAGTTTCAGTCGATTTATTTTAATTAATTATATTTAAATTGTCGTATTTTTACCCAAAACAATAGTGTATAGAAAATTGCAGCTCAAACGAGCGCTTTAAAATGTGAAAAAAAAACTTTTCATGTTTTGACACAAGTCGCCAAAGGCCACGCTGGCATCATTTTAGGCGCTATGTCGCCTAAAATGATGCCAATGTGGCTGTATTTGTAATTCTCTGAATAATTAGTTTTTATCAATTAATTTTTATTAATTATAGATAAATTACAGTATTGTCGTCCGAAATAATCATGTATATAAAATTTCAGCTCAATTGAGAGCTTTAAAATCTATTTTATTAACGATTGAAAATTCCAGGATGATAAATAAATAAATATATATAGAGTGTGAGCTATAAAAAATATAAATAAATATATAGAGAGTGGGAATTGAAAAAGATGACATGGAGTGTGAGTTATATAAACGCCGCACTATAAAGCATCACAAGGATTACTGGTGACGGACTGCGTAATTTTGAAACTCGGTCAAGTAACGAGGAGGACACATGAGTCGGCATCCTCCTCTCCTACCACACCATTGAGAGGACATTGAGCGTCGAAAGATTTAACATGCATTGACCCCTCTACAAGGCGGATGTTCAATGGAAAAAAAAACTCGAACCTATGACACTCCTACCACGTGATCGGGACCATAACCACTAGGCTACTACGGCCACAAGACGATATGGAAGCCATAGTGTGTACAGAAAAAATTCTTTGAAGCAAACAGAAGAGAGTGTAAAAAGATAAACACATTTTGCTCTGATGATCGTCCCCAATGCAACTCTTTTCCTTCAGCATCATAACTAGTCTTCTTTGCTCACATAAATTACATTCTCTACAATAAACAAATGCCCTCGTTAAGAATTGTAGAAATACTTCTCTTGAAGTCGCAAAAATCATAAATACAACAAAGCATCCTCGCTAAAGTCCTTTTTATTGGATATTATCCCTTAATCCAATAGTCATAAAATTTAAACCTTTTCGTTACACTTGGGAAAAAAACGCCGCCAAAAAAGGGAAAATCTTTGAGCAGACTGACTTAAGTGCTCCTTCTGCTTGTCCGTGATCCTTACCCACCTCACCTGGTAGTCAAGGTAACGGACTCGTGGCCAGCATGTCATGAGTTCGAGCCTAGTACTTTTGAAGAACTGCCGTGTAGGGGCTCACATGCACGTTAAATATATTGAGACTCAAACGTTCTCCCGTTAATGGTGTCTGGAAGTTAGGAGAGGGTGTCGTCCTCGTCACTTGATCATAGTTCAAAATTGTGAGGTCCGTCTCCAAAACCCCTCGAGTAGCTGAATAGTAGGACGTTAATATTCATTCACTCACTCATCGCAATAGATACTCACAGAAAGATGCACCGGACCACCGAATGTCACAATTTTTGTGAATATCGATTATTACGATATAATAGGCATAGTGAATGAGTGACAAGAGTACTCCTCAGGGGGCTCGCCTTCTTTAGGTGGGTACGGGTGTCACAACCCCGAGGTACCCTAGTGATCTTTTCCTTTTCCCAAGGGGTTTACTATCTTTGGTAAACACGGGTGTCACGACCCGGGGTACCCCAGTGATCCTTCTCTATTTTCGACCCTCCATCTTGTCATCCAATTTCTCCTTTTCTTCTTTTCCCGTCCAGACCACAGACCTATGAATGTTTGGCGCAGTATAGCCAAAACTGGCTCTTGCGCTATAAAACACCAAACTCAACTCAACTCAGTGACAAGAGTGATTCGAACTTCCAGCATGGTCCAGTTTTGACCAATAAATATTTCAGATGATCACTGTCTTGTCTCTTTTCGTTTCTTGTTCCTGTCATACTACTTTCCCATGTCGTTTCTTACCATGAGTTGATATGCAAATCTGAATCCTTGGGATGTCCCCTACCTCCCCGTAAAGTTTGTTCCAACAATCCTGGGACACCCTGTACGCGTGTGTTTGTGTGCGCTCTAACTACATGTATTCTAAAAGAAGTTCATGAAGATTCTAGAACATCATCGGAAAAATTCTTTTTTAAGGCACTGTATGAATATTTGTAGTGTTAAGAATGTTCTCTTCGGCCTTTTTATTATTACTGACTTCTAAGACCGAGACAAGAGGTAGAAATGGATATAAATTAACTTTCAAATAGAGAGAATCCTTGAGTTCTAACCGTGTTCAAAATCTAATTAAATTGCTTAAATTTTGTATGAAATTACAGGAGAATATTACACTTCTTCGAAATTCTCCAGCATGACTTGCTTTAAAAATCGATAAATTATCCACATATTTACATGTAATTATGACCCAGGTTGTAATTTTGAAGCATCTTGTCCTTGAAAATATAAACAGCTCCACTATCATTATCATTTCTAATTGGATGTCATAAAAATTAAATGCACATCCAGGAAAAAATTTTCTGATTGTTTTTTAAGTAAATAAGTATAAAAAATTTTTTAGAATTCTTCCCCTCTCCCCCCCAAATCTGAAACTAGTTTTGAAAATTAGTATAGAATATTTTTTTTAAAAAAATAATTATGTAGATCACATTTTTTTCCCTCATAAATAATTTATAAATTAGATTATTAATAGTATGTTTTTCTGAAAAGAAAAATTAGACTCCTCAGCCAAATGATAAACAGAAATTAACGTTGTTTCCAAAGGAAGAATAATATAATAGTAAATTATATATCATAAAATCAAAATTATATTTTATATATATATATATATACAGTCGAACCTCCATATTACGCGAACCTCTTTATAAAGAAGTTTTCCTGGAACCAAGAACATTTCACGATTTTCTTTATAAAATAACCTCCCTATATAGCGAGGTGTATTTTCATATAACGAACTTTTTTTTGTTGTTGGGTTCAATTTTTTTCTCCCTATTTTTAAAGTATTTCTGTATTAATATCTGTAATAATTTCTAGGTAGCAACGAATGGGGCTAGAAAAATTTAAGAAAAGACGGAAAAATACACTTGAAGGGATTTTTGGTGCATTGTGCAAAGATGCGAGGCGAGTTATCAAACAAAGCATTTTTTAAACAGAAAAAAAAAATTCAAACAAAATTAACAGATTTTATGAGTAATTAAATTTAGGACGCATGTGGTAATGTATGTTTAGAAGTTCTAGTTAAAAAATAATGTACGTTTAAAATTAATTGTATACCCTAAATTAGAAAATGTCCTTAAAATTCATCAATTTTAATATAAAATTATTTTCTTAATGTTGAAAATACAGTGTATTCCTCGACATTCGTTTTTCTTGTTTTCCTTTCCTTTTTTTTTTTTGATGGATAAGATAGATAAAATAAATAGACATTAATTTTAAAAAGGTGTGAATAATTACTTTTTTTATGCATAATAATTATGAATTTAAAACTTGTTTTTTTGTGGTTTATAAAGTATATTGAAAGATAAACCTGTATATAAGGAATTTTCCATATAACAAACTTTTTTCGGGATTTAGCTTCTCTTCGCTAGTTCTAATTGTGTATATATATATATATATATATATATAGCAAATATTTTTAAAATGATATCGAAGAAATAATTTCCAGACACAATTTAAGTTTTTACTTTTTAAGGGCCTAATTTTCAGTTATAGAAACTGTTTTAATCTATTTCGTTAATTATTTTTAATTATAATATTTCTCACTAATTATTATCTAGCAAAGAGTTCATTCAATTTATGCATCGTATATTTTGATTTTAATTAAAATCCTTAGTTTTTACTATTCATACTAATTTATAAAATTTCCTTAAACACTTGTAAAACTCATTATAAAAATGTTGACAGAAAAATTGTGTTTCTTTTATATGTGTATTACATATAGTCCTCCTCCCGGACTGGACAAGGTCGATTCAGTCTTTCCTCTCTTCAGTGGTTCGATAAATGAGTACCAAACTTGCTTGGGAACTGAACACTGGGGTTTTCTCGTCAGACTGACCATTTGACCGAAACATCTGCACATATACCCCTGCGCCTAAGGTCACGCGCGCGCGTAAACTGAGATAGGCTCAATAAACCTTGGCCCTCATGGACAAGTTCAGTTCAGTACATATAATCCTCGTATAGCTTCACTTTTATTTGATTTTTTATTAACGTCGGATTTTGATAGTGGCAACAGACCCCATCATTTTAAAAACATTGATTAAGTTACAAGACCCCTGAGATAGCATCCTAATCTCCGAATTTCCTCACTAAGGCAATATAAGGACTTTGGGTATAAATTTTTCGAGTACTTTTACAAATGAGATGTAACACTCAACCTACCGACATTTTATGTACGCCTATTTCTACCACTGATGATCAAATGACTTCTTTTCAAATAAACGTTATTTTGTTTTCCAGTTCATTATAAATAATGCAGAATTTATTATAGACAATAAAACAAAAATATATAATTGCCATGTAGTAATTAGAAATTTTAAAAAAATTTTTTCTTAGATTTTAATCATACATTTTAAAAAAAAGAAGAATAGAAATTGAAAAATTATATTTTACTTCAGTAATTTACACAGATATCGTTATTCAAATAAAAATGAAAGTAAATCCTCACCACAGTTTTTACGTTTTATCGAAAATGCACTTTTTACTTTGTCCTTCATAGATAGTATTGCGTTTCACTTTTATCCAGTTGCGCCTAATATTTCTTTGAAAACACTATTAAGTGAGTAACTTCCAGGTTCAGAGCCTTCTCGTATTTTTTTCTGAACAGGTCCATCAATTAAAATTTCAATATTCTTCTTCGGAACTAGAGAACGACCTCCTTTTCGTTTTCGTCTCCTACTCTTCTTCATTATCTGTGTCGAATTTCTCAAAAACAGTATCCACTTCATTATATTTACCATCCTGACTTTCAAAAATTTCTTCATCTCTTAGAGAGTATAGCTGGCCGCGGTAGCCTAGTGGTATAGGTATCGGATCGTGGCTTGCCTTGTCACGAGCTCGAGCCCAGTACCACTGAAGACCCGCCGTGTAGGGCAGCGATGCACGTTAAATCTGTCGAGAGCTGAAACGTCCTCCCGTTGGTGTGGTGGTAGTTAGGAGAGGGGGTGCCAGCTCAGGTGTCGTCCACGTCACTTGACCATGGTTCAAAATTACGTGGTCCGTCGCCAAAAGCCCTCGTGTAGCTGAACAGTGCGACGTTAATATTCAATCAATCAATCCATTAGAGAGTATAGCTAACACATATTATTTATTTTTTGCAACAATTTCCTTTAAATTGACATTTTAGAGGTAAATTTTTGAATTTCTTTTTTTTGTGTGTGTGTGTGTGTTTGTTTGAAAATTTTATGAATAAAATACAAAATTACTACTGAACTATTTACAGCAAATTTTTTTACTGTTCTTTTCTATGTGATTTTATTTTTGTGCAATTTGTTTTATGCAGTTTTATGTTTGTGCGATTTATTTTTATGCGATATATGAATTTCAACATCATGGGGGCATCTCTATAATGCTTTCTATCAGTGTATCCTCCCGTTGGTGTGGTGTGGTAGTTAGAGAGGGGGTGCCAGCTCAGGTGTCGTCCACGTCACTTGACCATGGTTCAAAATTACGTAGTCCGTCGCCAAAAAGCCCTCGTGTAGCTGAACAGTGCGACGTTAATATTCAATCAATCAATCAATTCTATCAGTGTACATATATACACTTCAAGACCGTCGTCATAAAAACTTATCACTGATTTTATGGTGGGAAAAAACAAATCAAAATAATATCTTCAAGTGACGAAAGCGATTGTGCATCAATTCATCACAGGAAGATACGCGCTTTGGATTACAACGAGTAGGTAGTAAATTATGCATGTGCATTTTGAAACCTTCCCCATGTATACAATGATAAATTAGATATTTTAAAAAAATGTTTCCACACATGTGTATTTAACTATTTGTTTTAATTGAAAGCTTTTTTTCCATGTATTTCGCAAATAATTGACATATTTTCTGAGTGCGATTTTTTTATGTGATCCTTCCCCGCCGCATAAAAAAATTTTCTGTAGTATGTCAACAAAGTTGTTTGTAATATGTAAGTATTAATGAAATATTTCCGAATATTTTTTGCGAGGTTTCATTTTATGAAGTCCCTATCTACCGCACAAAAACAGGTTTTAATGTATTTTTATTTACTTATTACTCAAAATTTGTAGCCTGTTATTATTACAAACTAGCTGCATGGCACGGCGTTGCACGGGCTTTCTCTTTCCCTCATGACACCAGCATTTTTGTGTGTGAGTTTGTACGCGCGCAATGTGAATAATTTCTATAATTATGTCATTAAATTTCCCTTTTTCGAAATTTGTTCCACTTACTTTCGATTTAAGACAGGTTTTTTCCCTCTCTATAGCCCGGAATTACAACGATTGTTGTTTTTTTAGTTTCAAGTTATTGTTCCCCCTTTCCATCTCGCAGATAAGATCTATCTCTAAATTTCGATCTATGACTTATAAAAAACAATATTGCGTTAGTTAAAAAATTATTAATGCAAAGCAGTAAAAAGAAAACGATTCTGATTGTGCTAAGCGTAAAACACAAAAAACTTCCATTATTTTTTAATAATAATTAGTTTCTAAGAATCTAAAATAATAAAACAGAATTCAGATTTTTATTAATCAATCAATCGTTACATACAATTTGCTGAAAAATGTCTCTAAATAGTATTTTTATCCAAAATAATAGACAATGTACTTTTTTTATTAACAAATAATTATAATATAGTAATGAAATAATAAAAATAATCCTTTGGTTTTAAAAAAAAATCTATTAATTTAAATCCATTATCAATAATTAATAAATAAAAATAAATTTTACAGATAGCTATTGAAACGATTTTTTTTTTCTAAACGCTTTAAAATGTTTGATTAAACATGTTAGTGTTAAAAAAAAACACTATGGGTGAAAGCCTAGTTATATTTTTGCATTCACTGAAAACGGCCGTGGTAGCCGAGTGGTCATAGAGTCGGATCGTGGCTGCCCCCGTCACGAGTTCGAGCCCAGTACCACTAAAGATGTAGAGCAGCGATGCACGTTAAATCTGTCGAGAGCTCAAACGTCCTTCCGTTGGTGTGGTGTGGTAGTTAAGAGAGAGGGTGCCAACTCAGGTGTCATCCACGTCACTTGACCATGGCTTAAAATTACGTGGTCCGTCGTCAAAAGCCTTCTGATAACTGAACATTGGGACGTTAATATTCTCTCACTCACTGAAAAAAACATTCAAAAAGAAAATAATACTATCTGATGAAAACATTTTAGTATTTTATTTTAATTTTACAGTTTTTCACATTCTATTGTGTTAAGTAAATTATTTAAACACGTATCTGACGAAAAAAATATATTATACAAAACTAACATATTCACTATTTTAACAATAATTTCCTTCTTAGGTCTTAAAATAATAAAATTGATTAAAAATTTTCATTCAGCAATTAATTGTGACATACCGTTTGCTTAAGAAGGGGCAGTAAAAGATAAAATCTGTGATTTATTGATAAAGATTTATTAAATGTTTAAAAAATTATGAAATAAGTAAAATAGTATATAATATAGCATATATATTATTTTTATTATATTAATTAAAAAATATTTTTTATGAATAATTATAATATATTTTATATATTTTTATAATATTATACATAATATATATTGTGCATCATATTATAAAAAAATTTGTAACTAATTTTTATATAAAATATCATTTAATATTTATTATTACATACTTTTACAAAAATAATTATTAATTATATTTATAAAATATAATATAATTATTTATATAATTACATTAGTTATTTTTTAAATGCAAAATAATTATCTATACTATGATTTAATATGCAATATAAACCTTTTTTAAATAAATTTATTTAATTATAAAAATAATTAAATGAATTGAAAGAATAAAAAAAAAAAAACAATAGCGTGACTCGAACCTGGGCTAACGCGTGGTAAGCAGGTGATTTGACAACCGGGCCATGAACTTTACAATATGTAAAATGAAAAAAAGTAAGTTTAAATACCTAAAATATATTATATGAACATTGCTTTCATTTATTGTGTGGAAGTTATGCTTATTTAACTAAACTGTCAAAAAAAAATTTCAAGTTGAAATGGGCAATTTTTACGTTTTATTATGCGATTAAATATTAAAAAAGAAGCTATACATTCAGGGCATTAATTTTGGGCAAACTAAGTTTTATGAAAGAGAATAAGTTTTGATATAGATAAATATTTAAAACAAACACATTTTTTCATTCGGCTGAAATTTTTTTTTTGCTCACCAAATTCGTTGATTTTATTTTTATGGTCTCCAATTTTCTAGTGTAACCCTGAGCAAAATGTGAAGTGGACGAGATGAAGCAGATGTTGTTACCAATTTGGCGCGTTACTGGTTTCGTCGTCAAACCTTTGGCTTTCCGTAAATCGCGCTTTTTATTAAAAGTTTTTATTTTTGAAGATTTAATTTTTTAAGTTAATAAGCTAAACTTCACACAGCGAATGCAACAACAGTACTTTAAACAAAAAAATATAAGAGGAATACTGTATTATATTAGATTATCGTAAAAGGGCTAATAGATGAAAACACAAAAAAATTTTAAAATCCATAATTTTTAACCATTTTTTCAATCTTTGGACAAAAGACGTATAATTTCCACACACGGAAAAAAAGTTTCGTACGATTATTCCTTATAAATGATATTATTAATATTTAATCAAAATTTTGAGAATTTTGAAAATTGTAAAGAAAGCTCTTTGACATTTTACTTTTTTCTAATGACTGATTCTAAAAGAGAGAAAAGCATGAACTTTTAGAAGTGTGTAGAATTATAAAGTGTACTCCAAACGGAATGATTTAGAAATCATTTTCATAAAACGTATCGATCTTGACTCATTTAAAAAATATCGTAAAAATAGAAAACATCACATTATATTTTGCAAAAAAAAGTTTATACCGTATCGTGGCGAAAAGAATTATCTTCTGATTCTGTAATTATTTTTGTCTAAGTTTGATAGAAAGAATTCTCGATGGTTTTTTAAACGTCGAAAATCTCGGACTTAAGCTTCTTCCGAAAAAGCTGCTCGGCGGTATAAAAGCCAACAGGTGCAAAACAATTATATGTTTTCATGTTTTTAATTAATATTTTTAACTAATTGCAATATCGGAATATATATATAATAAACACAGATTCTTCAAATCATTCCCAATCTTTTGGTACCTATAGCAAGTTTTTGCGTTGTGCGGTTCGTGAAAAGATAGACGTACATACAAACAAACAAGGATAGATACGTTTGTTTACCAATGAATTTTAATAGTGTACATAGAACTTACTACGTCGCAAATATTTGCAATATATTCATCATTGCTCATCATCAATATTCTAGATCATTGGTACCAAGCCATGAACCGGTACCGGTCCAAGGATTATATGGTACCGGGCTACCCAATGAACATCAAATTATTTCCGTTTTATTTATTGTATTCTATATCACTGGTTTGCGTGATTTCTATAATATCACTTATACCTATGTTAAATCATTTTGCATTAATTTTTAGGTGTAACTTTCTGGTATTCTGAAGGCATACTTAAATACAATTAATTTAAAATTATTAAATCCAAAGTATCTAAAAATATTAACAAATATATAAAATTATCAAACGTTGACCGGTTCGTGGCGATAAAAAGTTTGGAGAGCACTGATCTTGACTAAACATGATAAGTGAAGATGAAAAAAAATTTCATTGTATATGACATCATATATATATATATTTAATTATAAGTATTAAACTTGAAATCGCGATCTTTTTATATGATATTGTATTTTTTTTTCAAGTTTTTGTAATGAAGCTTTTTTATGTGCATGTGCGGGTTATACACAATAAAAATAATGCAATGTTTTGTCATAAAAAGGCAGTTTTTCCCTTTTAGAACTGAATCCTGATTTTTGTATTAAATTAGTGTCTTCCTATCCCGCGATTTCAGACAAAGTTATATTTTCAAAAATGTATCTATCGCGTTGTAGTTTGCCAATACTTATTGTATCAGCGGCATATGTATTATAGGAATAGAGAAAGAATATATGATCTTAAATGCAAAGCCAACTATACTTCTGATTTATTGAAATTTAAATCATGAACAAACAAGTAATACTTATTCAGGAAATAATCAATTAGGAAATCCTTTAATGCAGCGATACCCAAACCCATGGCTCACCGAGTCTTTTAAGTGGCCCGGTCATGGTCCGTTTGGAGAAATTTACTTATTTAAGAACATTGTATTAAAAATTTGTGGGATATTCTTTGTCAAAACAAACTCCAAATTTCCCCAATTTTGTTTCTTTTTATACCGTGGTGTCACGAGTACGAATTGATATTCTTTTTCTATTTGGAACGGTTAGGACTAGTCATAACAGACAATAGTAGAGTAGCGACAATTTTATGGGTGGGGGGAACTAACATTTTTAACTATCTTTCACATCTTGCAAGCGAAAAATATTCGAAAAGAAATGATTTCAAGACGATTGGGAAATTGACTATTTTGTAGTGAAAAACAAACATGAATCAATAATTGTTTGATTTGTCAAGAAAGTGCTGTATTTAAAAAATACCAATAAACAGGAATCATTCAATGTGACACTTTTCCCCGAAGATCTCTTTCAAGAGGTATAAATAGGCTTTTTCGTGAATAATCTTTACAACAGCAACAAAGTGTTTTGTCGGTGGTAATATCACAGTGGTAACAAAGACATTCTATGAAGTTTATTATAGTATTGATAATCATATGAAATCGTTTATTAATGCAGAAATTGTGAAAAAATGTTTCATAAATGCTCCTAATTTAGCGTTAGTAACAAAAATAAAAAATATAAAAAAATTATAATTAAAAAAAGCAAAACAAGAGTTTTAATATTTTGATCAATTTCCCACATTTTTAATTTCCAATGTTATCTTGGTCTTAAAGCATACCCCCCCCCAACTCCCCGTTATTCTCATGTTGCGGCCCGCGTGAAATAACAAACATATGTATGCAGCCCGCGTGAAATAGCTGATATGTGTATGCAGTCCAGCAGAAAAAAGGTTGCGGCACCCCTGCTTTTAATAAAAGTCACAGCACGACGTTTAAATTTCCTCAAAAATAGTATGCTATGCCTTTAAATTAAAAACTAAATTTGTATTCGATTTAAAATTCCCTCTTTAATATGTGTTAACGTAAGAAAGTATATGTATTTTTATTAGCAAGGTTTATGGAGAGAAAATAGTGAGTGGAAATAACAAAATCACGTAAAAAATTGACAGTTCAATTCAGCGATGTAAATGCAACTCTTTTTAATTATTCCCGGCAAAACTTCTCCCTTGGCCTTAAACAAAAGTAGCAGAAACACCTTTCACATTTTATGACTTGCAGAGCAGCTAATGAGTAAATAATTGAGGGTTTATTAACGCGCGACGCTCTTTGATTTGAGCTGATTTGCTTTAAATTTACATTAATCTGTGAAGTAGCGTGATAGGTATTGGGGATTTAGACAGCCTAATTTCAAACCCTGATCAAGTGACGAGGACGACACCTGAGCCGATATCACCCTCTCCAGTTACTAACTTCGTGCTCTAAAGCAACGCGAGGACTATTGTTGATGGACTTTTGAGTGAGTGAGTGAGTGAATACTAAATCGTGGCTAACTCTATCCAGCTACTCGTGGGTTTTTAGCGATGGATCTCGTAATTTTGAACCATGTTCAAGAGACGCGAATGACATCTGATCTGGTACCTACCTCTCCTAACTTCAACACCACACCAACGGGAGGACGTATGAGCTCTCGACAGATTTCACATACATCATTCCCCCCCCCCTGCCTAAACGGCAGTTCTTCATCAGTACTAGGCTCGAGCTCAAGACTCTACACAGCCACGAGTCCGTTACATTTACCTCTAGAAGGTTTGAATTTGGGTCAAGTGACGATGACAACACGTGAGACGTCCCTTCACCCCTAATGCCAACGAAAGGCCTTTAATCGTTTAAAGAACATCAGAGTCTACACGAGGTCACCCCAAAATGGGACTGAATTTGGATTCGACAACACTGGTCTTGAGCTCGTGGCCATGACCACTTGGTTGCCAAGACTTCTAGTGGCGAATGACTAGGAGGGTGGAAATAATGACTTTGAAGCGCTGTTAGAGTTAGAGACTAGTTCACTACACTTTCTGTATTTTCTGATTGTGTTCAAATGTGTATATTTTCGGTGTGTGTGTGTGTGTATTTTGACATTGCGTTCACAAATTATGAGTGCATACATATATGCATATATAATATGAAGTATGGTGAAATAATATCTTACATTGCAATGGGGACAGATATAATTTAGATTATCTTTCCATTTTCATTTCCTCTTATGCAACAAATTGTTCATCACCTTGCCAATTCCGTTCTTTATCGAATATTTACAAGAATTTAAGTTACTGCCTTCAACTGAAGCCTTCCGTCTTCCCCTCAAAGAAAATCCTGGAGAAGTATTTCAGTACCATGGATTCTAACTGCATCTCTCAAAAACACACTAGAATTAATAATCTCACTATAAGATTTAAAAATTAGTGCAAATCAAAGACACAGAAAGAAGAAAATATAAGTACCCGTACAGGGTATGGCCAAACCGGCTGTGGTGAGCTTTTGGTAGCCCGTACGGTGTACGGGCAAACAAGTTAAAGTCGGGATGGGCATTACGCCGATCGCGATAGACCGGTGGACCCCCAAGACATTTTAGGGTCACCACCTGAAGATTTTAGCTGTTATTATATACGAAAAATTCAAGATTGGCTGACAGTACGCAGACTATATATAAGTCTTCTACTGACTATATAACAACAAAAACTAACTTTAAATAAAAAAAATTTTATTTTATAATGTATTTTGTGAATTGTGTGCTTCATAATAAATGCATCATTTGATATGTGGCTATTTTTATTATGTTTGTATCTTGCGTTTTGTTTTAAACGTGGTTTTATAAAAACGTTTTTTTTAGTTCTGTAGGCAAGTACATAATCCATATTTATTATTAAGTTAAAATAATAACCCTTTCCCCTTACCTCAACACACTTACGACATTGAGCAATGGCGCACACTCGAATTTTTCAAGGGGGAGGGGGTCGAAGGTCTACCATTCTCGTATCAGACCCCAATAAGCAGACAAACATATTTTTTTTTCATTTTGTCAATTGTCGGGAACAAAAAAGAGTAAAAATGAAACTACTAAATGAATAATTAACATTAGTTAGTAAAAAGTACTAATAAAAAATACTTAATTACATTTTACATTATTTATACATTGGAACATAATCAACCGGAAAAAGAAATAAAAGGTTATGAGGGAGGATTCAGACCCGTGGACCCCTCCCCTCTTTTGTGTGCGCAATTAACACAGGAGGGGACCGCAACCCCTTGAAAAAATTAGAAGTAGCCCGTACCCTGGAAAAGTCTGCCCACCTCTGAGTTAAAGGGTTAAGAAGAAAAATGAAGGGCAAAATTCCTGGCCTTTGAGAAATATAATTCTCAACAGAACCTTTTTTTTTTCCCTTTTGATATGTTAATCGGACAGCGAGCACGCGGGGCACAAATTTTATCATTTTAACAAAATGGTAGATAAATGCCGCTAGCAGTATAACAAAAAAAAAGTTCTAAATTCAAACTAATTTTTCTTAAGAGATAGATAATATTCGAAGAGTGTCCCTATTTATAATATCAGTTACTAATGTAAACCACGGTATATATAAACAACAGTGTCACCTATTTATAATGTCAGCAACCAGTATAGGGGCCGATGTTTGGCGTGTTTTTCATCTGTTTGGCTTAAAATTCGCTAAAACCGACAAGGAGCTTTGATTGACATTTAAGATAATGAATAACATAGACTTTTTTGAGGGATCGATCTTTTTTGCACCCTCATTCTGACAAAAATTTCCCAAAAGGGCCCGAACTTGCTTTAAGACCAAAATAACGTCCGAAGTTTAACCCTTTTTTCTACCGATGGTTTTGTCCCCTAATTTAAAAAAAATTTGGTAACCACATTTTTACGAATACTCTGACGATACTTAGCAGGAATATTCTTTGAAATCTACTCTTCCAAGTTATATGGCAGCACGGGTTATAAATAATGAGTAGTTTAGTGGGGAAGGCGAATAGTTTTATAGCAGAAATTGCGTTTTCAGCTGACGGTGTTTTCAGGGGATTGCGAAGATTGTCATTTTTGTTCCGAAAAAATAGTTAATGTCAAAAAATGTCTTTTTTTTATATGTTAATGAAGACCTTAGAAAACGATTTGACTATTTATTTTAAGTGAACAGTGCACATAATTAATTTTACAGGTGAATATCTTTAATTAATTAATTAGCTCTAACAAATTAAATTTCCCAAAGTTGAGTATTTTGTTTATGTATATCCCTTAATTTTCAATATAGTGATTTAAAAAAAATTTTCATGAAAAAAACTGTAGTAAATCATAATGCGGTAGATAAAGGGTTAAAATATGGAAAAGATCAAAATATTATTACTCCTATATTTAACATTTATTATTATTCTTTATATTTTTTATTTTTTGTTACAGAATGTATCAAACGCATTAATTTGGAAACATTTAAGAAACACTCCATAATTTCTGCATCAGTAAATGGTTTCATATGATATAACCAATAATATAACAAATTTCATAGGATACTTTGTTACCGCTGTGTGTGATACTACTACTGACAAACATTTTTGTTGCTGTTGCAAAAGATTATTCATAGAAAGCCTTATCCATCGCCTCTTAAAGAGATCACGAAGTCAAAGTGTCATTGAAAGATTCATGTTTGTGGTATTTTTTTAAATAACTTACTTCACGCTAAAATCAAACTATCGATCTATGTTTGTTTATCATTACAAATAGTCCAACTTCCCAATCGTCTTCAAACAACATATTTTCTTCGAATATTTTTAGGATAGCTAAAAATTAGTTCTACTCATGAAATGGACGCTGTGTCCTCCTTTGTCTGTTATTATTAACCGTTAAAATTACAAATATAGGAAAAACACCGGTTTGAACCCGCACGATATCGACAGCAAAAAGCAAAACTGATATGTTTGATTTCTTAACTGAAAAATTTCCCACCAAATTTTTTAATACACTCTTTTAAATAAATATGTTCTCAGAGCGACGGGCCATTACCGGACCACTTAAAGGGTTAAAGGGCTTACGCATGTGGCCCGCGGAGCTGGGTTTGCACTATCTGCCCTAGTCCCGTGAGTGAATAGCAGCCCATCAAGGCAATCAAAAACCTTAATATGGGAAAACATGTTCTTGTATTTGCGGCTCTCGACGTATTTGGGAGCAAAGCTTTCCTTGTAGGAATCAACGAGTAAATATACTGACATTAACTTTCAAACTGTGATGAGCCAAGCAATCTCACCAAGTGTCACCAAGCACACACACACAACCTCACCAAGTGTCACCAAGCAACCTCACTCCCGATTTAAAAAAATTATAAAAAAAGTATGTGTGTGGTATATTTGTTTTATTATATATAAACTGATTCTAAAATTAAACGTACTTCCAGTTAGAGATGACATAGAATTTTAGCACAGTATAATAAATTGAATAAAACTACCACCATTTTATTTAACTGATATTAATTCATTTTTATGGTATAAAATTTATACCTTTCTGTGTAACGTTAACTAGTTAATGCAATCCTTTTTAAAAGAATAACGACCTACCAGTACTTCCACTTCCTCCATGTGCCCTTGAGCCAAAACAGTTACCCACCCCTTCTCTAGACTGTGACAGCAATCTCGTGTGGAGTCTTTTGTTGAACTTTGACTTTTAGAATCTTCAAACTGATATCATCGTTTTCCGGGATAAGACATGTTTTAGGAGATTTCTTTTTCTCTCCGTGAGATTCAAGAGTTTGATGGACATTCTGATATGGATGGGAGGAAGTTGAGCGCGCTTTCGTTAATAGAGATCACTGTTCTCTTAGTAGTTTTAATTTTCGCTATGTTAAAAAAAGTGTTTTCCTCTTGAAAAGCAAGGTGAGAAAAACAAGTGTTTCGTTAATAACTTAGGAAATCCTTACTAGCGATCTGCAAACTAGCAGAAGACATTATGTTTTAATTAGATGATACAAATTAATACGGAAGTGCATTAGAACATAGAAGGAAACGAGGCATATGATAACAACTGAGCACGAGCATGTTTTTTGTTTTTCTAGCGTTTTGTTATTATTATTATTCATGAAAAACTAAATAATGTGGAGCATATTTTATAACAGTTAGGTACTTTGTAAATTATTGTGGATTTCTGCAAATATCGTGATTAGAAATCTATAATAAAGCGCCAATTTTAGCATTCGACAACAATCAGTTAACGCTTTTACAAATTTTGCGTCTCCCATCCGGTACAGTAGTCAGCAACGCTGACTGCTCTGCAAACAGAACCTGGGTTCGAAACGGAAGGCCTGGATGTTTGTTAATGTTAGTGCCTTTTTGCATGAGGGTACTCTAAATATAGCCATTGAGACATGCAAGTCTTCCTCGAGAGGAGTTGATGCGAAAGGAAGCGAGGTGATAGGCCTCTGACTCCCCTGAGGGTGTTTTTTCCTCAAGGTGGGGGGGGCATTTTTGTATCGTATTGTCTGCTTATGGTGCTTAAGGCCATAGTTAACAACAGGCGTACAGTCCCTTGCCGTGATGAATTTCGTGGGCAGGATCTGATACATTCGAGATTAGGTGGTATAAGAAATAACAATTTTTGCAATTTCTACAAAATTGTGGGAAATTTTAATGACTCAAAGGCATTTAAATGACAATTTAAAACTCAATTCCCATACAATTTTATTTTTTACAGAATTTAACAGAGAATGATCTCAAAGCTTATATTCCAACTTTCATTTCGAATCTCATCATTAATTCTGAAAGTATATAAAAATTGTTAACGGGTTATGTACTCAAGGTTCTTCCTGCGAACAATTAATACTGTTACAGAATTTACCCCTCTTTGTTGAAATAGTATTGAAGCCGGGCAGATCATTCGAAGGACAAAATAAATATTCTATTGTGTGTGCAGGTGAATAGGGCTGATTTTGGTTTTCAAATGTGCGCATACCCCCAAATCTGGTGTCAAAAAATATAAGTTCTTCCAAAACGCAGAACGTTTTAGAGATTGGCTCTAAAAATTAAAGAAACCCTTAAAAGATTCTTCCTGTGTATAAAGACACGATGCAGGAAAGAAACATTGGAGTTTAAACATTTGACAGTGACTGTGCATTTTATTTTTCGTTATGCGAAGTTGAAGATTATAGTCAAACCTGTTTTATGCATTTTTTTTTTTTTTTTTCCTTTGTGTAATAATTTTGTTATACGATTTTTTAAAAGCGATTTGGAGGTGACAATAAAATTCGACATTATATTTATTTTATAATATTTTATATTTGGAATTACAAAGATGTTTAATGCTTAATCCAGCAAAATCGATGATTTTTTAATGAAAATTATGTATATATTTAAAATATGTTATTTTCGTTAAAAGCATTCTTATTGAGATTTCTTATATGTTGTGCTAAAGAATTTAATTCTAAATTTATAGGAAGAATAATCAACGGTACCTAGAAACACTTTGATGTATATTACAGAATACTGCATATAAGACCTAAATTAAAGCCATCCTTATATAAGGATCTTTAGGGTTCCCACTGAAATGCATCAGAAGAACAAATGAAGTGGAATCATTAAATCTTTCAAGAGGCTATTATAAAGAATCTACACTCTTGCCAGTAGGTTGGAGATTTGAAGTGGATTATACGAGTTCAGTATAGAAGGTGAAACAAAAATAATTTTATTATGAGGACTGATGGAAAAAGATAAATATAAATGTTTCTGCGACATAATATTGATTATAAACCGAATATTATATATTCCAGACACAAGTCTGGCAATAAACATTTATTGCACTCTCAGATTAGCGCGGGCTTTGCATTTGTAAGTGCAATTTTAGGTAAAATACCTCTATCTTATAATGGTTTTGAATATTTCCTATCCATTATTTTCCTGGTTTTGCTCAATGTTATTTACATAAAGGGGAAGGTTTGGCTGGCAAAACATATTTAAACTGCTTTTATATAAATTGGCCCTTAAATAGCTGTCCTAAGTCTGTAATGTTTTATAACACTGCAGAGCATCCATTTTATAATTTTAATCTCGTTTACTCACATGTCCTTCATTGTGTGATTTTTTCTTACTGTCTATGTGTGTTTTCGAATGTTATTGTTTTGGATATTATCTCACTTGTTTTGTAGAGAATTAGCCTATATATATATATATATATATGTGTGTGTGTGTGTGTGTGTGTGTGTGTGTGTGTATTTGGCCGAGTGGTATAGAAATTGGATCGTGGCGCTGATTTTGTCACGAGTTCGAGCCAGTACCACTAAGACCCTGCGTGTAGGGCAGCGATGCACGCTAAATATGTCGTTGAGCTGAAACGTTCTCCTGTTGTTGTGAGATTGTGGTGTGTGGTAGTTAGGAGAGGGGGTACCAGCTCAGGTGTCCGTCACTTGACCATGTGGTTCAAAATTACGTGGTCCGTCGTCAAAAGCCTAAGTGTAGCTAGCAGACAGTGCACGACACTTGTTAATATTCACTCACTCATATATATATATATGTGTGTGTGTGTGTGTGTGTGTGTGTGTGTGTGTGTGTGTGTGTGTGTGTGTGTGTGTGTGTGTGTGTGTGTGTGTGTGTGTGTGTGTGTGTGTGTGTGTGTGTGTGTGTGTGTGTGTGTGTGTGGTATTGTGTGCGCGCAGTCGAACCTCTATATTACGAATTTTTCCATATATTGAACTTTTTTCCTGGAACCTTAAGCTTTTCACGATTTTCTCCCGTAAAATATACTCCCAATAGCAGAAGTGCATTTTTCTATATAGTGAGAATTTTTACTTTGTTATTCAATTTTTTTTTCTTCTATTTTTTAGAGTATTTTTGTACAATTCAAAGTTATTCTCTCTTTAATACATTTTATATTTGGTCGCAACTGGTTTTTATTACTTAGAGCTCGCCGAGAGCAATAGAGTTCCTGGACGTTTCATACATGCAGGTGCAACCTTTAACCCCCCACAACATTCACTAAAACATCTTCGATATCCTCTTTCACGTCTGTAGGTTGTCCCATGCTACAATTTTAAATGTTTATGTTTAATGTTACTTGTATGCTTTAAATTAGAAAATGTCTTAAGAATATCCATTAATTTTAATTTAAAATTATTTTTCATAACAGTGGAAGTACAGTTGAACCTGTTTTTTGTGTGCGGTAGACAGGACTGCGCATAAATAAACGCACAAAATATTTAAAAGATTTCATAAATTCTTACATAAAACAAACTGAATTCGTGGAAATACTACAGAAAAGCTTCAACATATGCGGTGGATAGGACGCATGAAAAAAGAAGATCGTATTTATAAATATACCAATTATTTGGGAATGTTATGTAAAAAGTACTTCCATAACAAATAAATAATTAATTATTACATATGGAAACAATTTAAAACATATAGTTTCTCATTGTATACGAATGGATTTTCACACAAAATGCACATATATTTCATTGCTGCTTCATTGTAATCGAAAGCCCTGTATTGAATAAGTTCAAAATCGCTTTCGTCACTTGAAGGTACAATTTCAATTGATTTATTTTTGGCGACATAAGTAGAGATATTTTTTGTGATGAGAAGGTCGGGTGGTCACACACACACACACACACACACACACAGTTGCTTTATGCAAATATCACGATAACTAGATATAACTGATTGAAGCCCTTTCTGGAATTTATACTCCTTTCTTGAGTGGTATCTCTATTTTTATGAAATTCTTTTCCAATTTATTGGAAAGCTGGATCCTTCATATTTTCATCCTCTCTCAAAGAATTCAGTTCTTCTTTGCTTGCGTGTCCGTATTCATAATCTATCAAATTATTGATAATGTCACTATCATTGAAAGTTTCGTCTTCAATCAAAGCGCGGGCGATGGGCAATTTGAGAGAAAGCAACTGGTGCATTGTAAGGAGACTGTTTATAACGAACAAGCGTCTTTAAATGTCTACATTTCAGTGGCGCTAACATTACACCCCATCACGGGGAAAGGACTCTAAGGGCCCAAGGCCTGACTTACGCTAAATACGTATTCTTCAATTTATAAAATATTAATGGCGAAACCTGACTTTTCAAGAGGGAAGGAGGGTCCCAACTACTCCGTTACGCTACTAGTAAATAGGCATAAATATTGCATTGGCGGCGCCAAAGCCATTGAAAATTCATACACCGCATGAAAAAAGATCGCATATAAAAACTCACACAAAAATAATTCGCACAAAAGAAAATCGCATAAAAGGCCGCACAAAGATTCTGCTGTACAGTGAATTCTGACATTCTTTTCTTTGCGGTTTTTTTCTTTTCTTTTTATGATGGGTAAGATATATAAAATAAACATATATTAATTTAAAAAGGTGGGAATAATTACTTTTTTTTTTATACACTTAGTGTTTATGAATTTAAAATTTGTTTTATGTGGTTTATATAAGAGTATATAAAGATAAACTTCTATATAACAGAACTTTTATCCGGAATTTAGCGACTTCGTTATATAGAGGTCCGACTAATATATATTATCATCTGTTTTTACAGCACTCTAATACCCCGAACTTATTTGATAGGTGGGACTGAGTGACAACCGAGTAAGTTGAACTCACGAAAGTGGGGTATAATTTTCCTATATAAATTCGTATAAGTTATTTTAGTAGGGGTAGTTGACAAAAGGAAATAATTATTTAGGGGAAAAAACGTTTAATAAAATCTGAATAAACAAATACAAAATTACAAACTAAATTTATTTTGATGTAGAAAGGTTTCATAATATTTAACAAGTAGTCTACCACAGTTCAAAGAGTTTTTTTCTCCTGCAAAACTTCATCGGCGTAGCATCACTTGTATTTTTATTCCTTGCTTTGTTGAAAATATACGCTCTTCATTTGAGTCTTTATTTTCTAAAATTTTTAACCCTCTTTCAATGGGGAACGGTGGCTTTTCTCTGTCAAATTACCAACCGCCATTCAATAATCCTGACTGGAGCACAGATTCTAGACTAATGTTGTTCGATGTCTTTCTCGTGCATTTCTACCTGATTTCATCTGTACCTGATATTTGCAATTCATCACACACACACACAGTTCTTGAACGTCACCACTCTATCCACTTCTAAATTTATTCGTCTGGCAAGATCTAACTTCTTCAATCAAATTACCAATTTCATCACACACACAGGCTCTGGCTGCAGTTTACCAGAGTTTGCTGGCCGTGGAGGTGGGGAGCAGGGGTTATCGGCAGACGTAACTCTGAATTCAGCATTGTCGTGAGGTATTACTGTATCTGTAAAACTACGTATCACACTTTTACCCGTAAAGTTCTCTAAAAGATTTCCCAGCCTTTTAAAATCTTACATAAAAAATACATTCTCACCTCTCTTCTTCCACACAAATGAAAACATTTTCCTTATGGAGACTTTTTTATACGGTCTTTATACTGCATAGAAAAAAATATTCTTTAAGTGTTACGAAAAAAATATCCTTTTTAAAATGATGCAATGAATTTTGTAGATCATTTTCCTATATCTCTCCTCCGCATAAAACGAGTTTTACTATACTGTGTTCAACATTGGTGTGACTTTTTTTAAATCTGGGCTGTGCGGATATGTGTGCAATATGGTTTTCTTCCTTCTTAATTAGAATCTGTAATTACGGGAGTTCAAGAATAAGAAATTACTTTAATTTACTTCAAAACGAACCTTCCTGTTAATTTGACTTTTTCCTCTCCATTTAGCGATCTACTACACAACCGCTCTATTTACAGTTTCTTAACGGTGCATATGATGATTGAGCTAAAAACATTTTAGTCATTAGATGACGCTGGCTTCCGTTCCGTCCATAAGATCGAACACTGGACTGAAAAATTCCGGGAAGTAAAAGAAAAATTTTAATTACCTGAAAGTTTTTATATTAAGGATCTAAATCATCTATGGTAAGTAATAAACAATATTATTTATATTCAATAGTTGAAGGTATACCCTCCATCCGAGGCAATTACAGTCTTAACCCTCTAGGGTATGTTTCCCACAAGTGTTTTCGAATTGATGGACAATGTGGTATGTTTTCGGCAACAAGTTATTGTTGACGGAGGAGAACCATAATAGTAACCTTGAGGGCTGCTTAGGTGAAGTGTGTTGGACTGGTCACCTTACGGTCCGAAGCATACGCCTTGAACGACCGGGGCAAGGAATATAACTAAAATTAGTGCTGCGCGGGTGACAACTGCTGCAATGGGTTGGGTGAAAAAAGAAAATCCATGGAGAAATAAACAAATCAGAATACTTCCACAGGAATTGGGAGGTATGACGTAACTAAACACGAGCGTTCTAACAAAGCAGGCTTTAGGGGTTAGAGAGAAATGTAGGAAGGAAAGGAAGGAAATTAAGGATTTCGAAGACGATATAATCAGCAGTGCAGGTCACCCCTTTGACCAGTCTTAGGTACGATGCCATTGACTATGTTAATATGTGTGTATAAAGGGTGTTTTGTTGTGTTAGCTGGGGGTGAGAGAGGGTTCTCACACTTCGTCGAAGAGTACACTCAATTAATTTTGTTGGGGTGTGGATAAGTAAACGGTGTTTGTGCTCTACAAAAATATCAACGCTTACACCCGGTGTTCCCAGGTAGATGTCTTCACTCCCCAAGTACTGACACTTGCCGATGGTGCTGAGAACGAGAACTGAGACGAAAATTTATTCGGGATTCCTTTAAGAACTTTATTCCGGTCGCATTTGTTTGCGACTTGCAGAAGGGGCTACTGAATGTTCTTTCACTTGACGGGACATTTTTAGGATTCTTTCTCTGGTTTCTGACGGTTATGCAGCCTTAATTTGGGGATCCAACTCGTCCCAGAAGTTTTCTACAGAATGCAAGTCTGGACAGAGAGTAGTCAGTCGGTTCACCCCCCACTTTGTCATAACACTATCCATGTTGGGCTATATAACTGCTGGAAACCAAGTTGCGTTCTAAATATTGGAAGTAAACATGATCTAAGTCCATAAAATTTCCACAGAGTAGGATGCGCATTTTTGTCACCGAATAGCTATGGTGCTAGTCATCAGTGTTTCAAAACATAAATTGGGATCAAGGGTCACAGGCCATACACGGAAAACATCCCCGAATCTACTTATTTCCACTTCTATACAGCTTTACTGTAGTCCCAATGCATTCTAGAAAAATTTTCCGGGCATACAAAACCGGACTGCCGACTTTTGGATATTGAATCTTAATTCGTCCCCCAGAACCAGTTTCTATTCATCTGTGGTCAAATTTCGTATCTTCACCACCCTCGAGCAGCATGGTGGGGAAATAATAAAAGGCTCATGCCCCGGCAGCAAGTCCAGGGAAACCCCCAAAATGCTCTTCCTTGTGGATGGAAATATCAAAAAAACGTCCGGTTTTTGTTGGAACTTTAAATATATGAAAAATCAGTTGGGTGGGGTTTTTAAAATTTCCCTTTGGACATCACCCCCGGGTTAATCTCTTTTTTTCGTGGATCTTCCGGATCGAAGACATTTCAAGAATAACCTTCCCTTTTCAACAAAAACTGTTGTTTGGAATGCTTACCTTCAAGTTTGTCCCAAAAATCAACCCTTTTTCTGATATGGAAACATGCCTTTCTCGAATTTAAAACAGCTCTGATTTTCGTGGCAACTAGTATGAATAATGCCAATTCTCAAAAAAAATTTGGGGCATACGGTTACGGGAAACCCCTCAACCCCTATCGGGAAAAAAGTCTATTAGATGAAACGACGAATTTGGGAATTTTGCAAAGGTTGCTCGTTTTGAACGAGCGGGGGGGGGGCCCCAATAATGCCAAAGTTGTTTTCCACACTATTTAAGTACAGAAGGCGTGACGTGATCAGGACCACAGATTTTTATTTGCGGGGTTAAAACTTTTGGTAGATAGGTGTACTCTTTACCTCCTTTTGCTCAAACTTAAAAAATTTTTTTATGAAATTTGACATTAAATGACTTTTAAAATAAATCAGACAAGCAAAAGAAACCAGATTCTGTTGTAGAAAAATTTTGTTTTAAAAGGTGCATTAGATTAAACATTCTAATTAAGCTAATTACTATATTTAGTACTTTATTTGTTTCCTTAAACATATTAACACTGAGGCCATTTTTGTTGTCTGCGATTGAAATTGCGGAAATCATTATGGGCGTTCCGTATTTTTTGAGGCTGAACATTAATTAAGCCATGCGAGTTGTTAATTATTATTTGCTTGAATACTATTTCGGTAAAAGCAAGATCAAATGGCGGCTAATGAATGTAAAAGAAAATCTTGTTTTTATATTTTCAATTTTTATTTTTGTTTCCATTTTAATAAAATAAAAAGCAACAATCATCTGGACATGATAAATATATAATAACAAAAACCTTCTGAATGTAACATTTTAGTTGATATTAATGGACCCTCTTGATTACCTGTTTCTGATTAAGTTAAAGCCCCTCCTAAAACAGCAAATTAGCCTTGTAATTTTCGTCCACAGTTGAATGACCAGGGGGACAGCCGCGCTCACTTCCTACTCCCAACTTTCACAACTCACCAACATGAGGACTTTCAGCTCTTAGAGGGCGCAATCCCATGTTATATTTTCAATCCCGGGATTTTGAAATTAGATTACCCAAATTCCGGGATAAGGATTGGACTATTTATGAAAAATACTTACACATTAGCGTAGTTGAAATTACGTAATAAAACTGAAAACATAGTTAAAATATTGGTTTAATATTATTATTTATTGAAAAAATAAAAGTATTTAAATTTATCAAAAAAAATTCATAATAAAAATTTTTGGGTGTAGGGAAAGCTGACATTTTTTTTTCCTAAAAAAAAAAAAAATTTTTTTTTCACACTTTATACTTTATAATTTAATATTAATAAAATTTTTTGTTGTTACAACTGTTTCCCGCAATCTGGAAGCATCAATCCCCAGAAAAAAATTCTCTATTTTGGAGTTAAAGTATTCTTACACTGCCATTTCGACACCCTCATAATTTATATATTCTTTCCCATCAAAAAAAGTTTTACAACGACCTGAATAAAAGGGTAGTCGACGGGGGAAAAAAGGGAAAACGGCGGTAAGGTTCCTAACTCAAATCTGCAATTTTTTATACGATCTCTCTGCCTGATCAGCTTTCGGACGAAAAGTCAGGAGGTTTATGTTGAATTCTTTATACAAAATATCAAGATGCGAACAGCAACGAGCGCATTTCATTTTCTCTCAGTAACTCAGATTACACTATACCAGGGGTGGCGAACCTTTATGGATCACCGTGCCATTTCTTCTAAAGAAGTGTTTAATGATGTACAGACGTGCCGTCAAATAATTTCGACTTGTGATTATTGGGAAAATAATAAAACTAAGTACTAAGAACACACAAAACTCTTTATTTACTCTTTATTTATACCTTTTGAACCGTATATTTGTAAATGTTTTAGTTGTACGTGTAATTCAAATTAAAGAGTAACATTTGTGTGAGTTCTGTTGTTACAGATTGTGTGTGTGTGTGGATGACATCTTATATTAGGATTGTAAAATATTACATTTAGTAGAACGCATGCTCAATTGGAGTCATCTGCCAATCGGTTTTTTAAGCAATTAATTGTTTTTGCCATGGTTCACTCTTTTGACAAGAGGATTTGCGATTTGTTAAAAAAAGGCGTTTTACAGACGATGTTCTGCATACCACTATTCCAGAACATAAAACACACACTGCTTCACCGCCTTCAGTAATAATGCCATATTTTTCGATTTACTAAATTAGAAAAATTCTCTCTTACACTTACTATCTTGCCCTTTTTATTCCTTTACTGAACTAGCCATGCTAAATACGACACAGATAAACTTTAAAATACAATTGTGTCAATTAAATTGACTATGCTGTGCGTAGACAAACTTTGAATCATAAGCAATTGTATAGTCTACGACGTAACTAAGATAAAACAATAATAAACGAGTGTGCTCCCCGCCATACCGCCTTTTATTCGTAATACTTCATAGTGAACTTTGTTATTTTGAAATAAAATGCAAACAATTTTGATCGCTTGCGTACCCAAAATATTGTGTTGCATGCCATGAATGGCACGCGTGCCAATGGTTAGCTATTCTTGCACTATACCCTTGCAGTCTCATTAACAATACAACAAAACCTTCCTCTGATGCTCTCCATCTTTGTATGCCTCTACTTTGGAAACATATGCTTTTTAACTACATGTGTTTATACACTATTCACTTTTCATCTCCATTCATCATGTGGTCCAAAAACGATTCCCTTTCGTAACGAGCAAGATTTGAAGAACATATCGAAATTCCGTCCATTAAATTTGTTTCACTCATATCACGTGGTACACAAACAGAAAGTTTGGACACGAAACCAAACCTTTTAATGTAATCCAAAACAGTAGTCTGATGAATTCTAAGCTTGGAGCCCACTTCTGTGAAAGTTAACCTAGGATTTGTCTATAGATCATTTTCCTTAGCACTTCGTCACTGATATCTGATGGCCTTCCTGATCTGGGTTCATCTTTCAAATAAAAATCACCCAAGCGAAATTTCACAAGCCATTTTTGGCATGTTCGAGTTGTTACTGCGTCCTCTCCAAAAAGTCACTCAAGTGTGTTTTTGTACCTCCATCGTGTTATTTCCTTTTTGGAACTTAAACAACTGTGAACTTTTTCTTCACTCATTTTGACAGTTTTACGAGTATGAAAAAACTGATAAAATGTGCGAAAAATTGTGTATAAATCATCAATAGTACACGAGTCTAACTATTTAAGGTAGCCGACTACGTTCGGAACCGTAATTTTGCAAAAGCGTGTAAATGGATAATAATTATGATATTTAGTGTCACTTAGATTAGAAAATGTATATGAAATTGTTTTAAGAATAGTATTACAATATAAAATGATTTAAGTACAATATTTTGACAAAAAATAAACATAGAATGACCAATTTTCAAAATATTCTCCTTTTGTGAAAAATGCTTCTATTTTAATAATATTTTGTCTGTATATAGATCAGATCTCGAAAATCAACTAAATTTTGAAATATATAACTTAAATGGTTTATCCATGTTTTACGAAAAAGGGGGGCATTTTACAAAAAAAAAATGGATAATTATTTAACTTAGTTGTTTCTGAAAAAAATTGAATTTTTAAAAAATCATAGTTAAACCTCTGTACAGAGGTATGAGCTATTTAACAAAAATTTTATTAAAATGAATCTTTTAAAAAGGGAAACTTTTGGGGTTTTCTAATTTAAATTTTTCCGAAATTTATTTAAATTTTTTTGTCAAATGCCCTTAAAATAATTTTATCATTATTTCTAAGTGACCTTTTGAAAATATCCATTTATGCCCTTTAAAAAACCCGGGTTCGAACGTATCCCAAACCCAAACAGTTATTCGAATTCTTGCAAAGGATCGACAACGCATAAAAGTGCACGTGTTCAGAAATGACAAACTTTCCCTTATATCTAATAAAAAAAAACATTTCTTCAATTCTTGTGTTTCTGCAAATAAGCTTGTAAAACAGTTCGTCCAGCGTTTTCATCGTTCAAATGGCTTCTGATTTTTATAACAAATTGTCATTCCAATGAAAATGCTCATTCAGACTCTACTCTAGTAGGCTTTATAGTCATTAAATAGGAGTATGTTCTTTCCAGGTTGTCACCACGTCTCCAACCATTTTCAAAGAGACATTTCTTTTTGAATTTTTGATGACACTGTTTACAATTTAATAGGCTTCATTGGTGCATATCTCTCTTTGATAATTTTATTTAGTTCTGATACACTTTGGTTCTTGTGTACAAATTGATTCAGTTATTGAACCTGAATGAGAATCTATTTCAAGTGTTACGTCATTTGAATTAGAAGATCCAGTTGCAAGAGCTGTTAGTAATGCAGTGGTATTTGAAGAGTGAAGTCTTTCAAGAGGGTCCTCTATTAATTTACGGCATTTAATTGAAGAAAAAAACTATGACAAAATATATTTCTGAGATGTATCTTAAACCATTGTGTTATTATTTCAATAAACCACTTTGATCTGTTCAACGTTCCCCCATACGAGAAGTGAGAGCTGCACATAGTTTTTTACTTATGCTGTTGTTATTTCTTATCCTCGAACGATCTGACATACGCCAGATTAGTTCCAGGAGGATGTTGATTGCCAAAAAATCTATAATACAAAGGCGTATTGGATGTTAAGTCCCCCTTAGAAAGTCCGATGTATTTCAGAATGTGATCTGGTGAAAATGGATGGTCACAGCATTTCATACAAGTGTGGTGGATTTTTTCCCCTAAAGTCCAGCAGGTCAACTCAAAGTGTGATCATTGCCGGCTAGGGGGTATACCTGAGTGAAACGGGTGAAGTACGTCGGGAAAGTAATCTCCTGGAGGGTCTTCCAAGGCGTGAAGGCAATTCCATTATGCTCACCTAAGGCCTGCAGGCAAAGGAGCAAAGACTTACTTCTGGCCTTGGACTTTGCCTAATTAGGCTCAAGTCTTTTGACCATCAGAAGATGCTCACTTCCTCATCTTTAGAGTTTTCTTGATTTTCTTACTTTTATTAATAATTTTACGAAAAAAATTCTACGTTCATATTTTATAATATATATATACAAGGTAGTTATAATTAAACTTCCCTCGTAAACAGCTTCCTACAGTGCTAAAGGGTGAAAGAAATGCAACGAAATTTTGTGTATGGGCTATGCACAAGATGCACTCACGGAATTCTGAAAAAAAAATGTCCAGCAGAGGGCGCCTTTTCAGGAAAAACTTGAAATTTGACTCAATAGACTGACAAAACGGAATACAGAAACAATATTAACAATCCAAAACAAGAATGATTAGTAATGAAATGCAAAGTCGGGAAAACCTGTCAGTTGTAGGAGAAAATTGTCGATATTTGCATGCTTGGGAAGAAGAGAAAGCTTTATACAAAACAGTTTAGTTTTTGTTGGTCTGTACCGATTTCCTCAAAGAAGAATAGCCCAACAATGAATGTCGCCATGAATCCATACCATAGGGTGGACTTTGGTGACTGTAGGGGAAATTCAGTGTGGATCCGTGGATTTTTCTTAGCCCAAATGTGACCATTTGTGTGTTGACTGTCCCACTGTGGTAGAAATGAGCTTCCTCGCTCCACATGGCCATTCCAAAGACATGGCAGATCAACATTCCTTCTTTTGAGAAAATTGATCTCAAATGAAAAATGTTGTGGCTTGTCTCTATCAAGAAAATCCTGGGTTTGGTGGATCATGTATAGGAAATATTGCATTATGTTTTCTGAGTACTAAGGGGCCCTAGAACTTGACTGATACTAAGTACGTATTTGGGCTTGGGGCCCACAGCCTTAGTTTGCAAGGGGCCCTAGTGAGTGAATGAGTGAGTGAATAATAACGTCGCACTGTTCAACTACACGAGGGCTTTTGGCGACGGACCTCGTAATTTTGATCCATAGTCAAGTGACGAGGACCACACCTGAGCTGGCACCAATCTCTCCTAACTTCCACACCATACCAATGGGAGGATGTTTGAGCTTCGGCAGATTTAACGTACATCGCCCCCTCACATAATGTTTCTTCAGCGGTACGCCAGAGCGAGCCACGAGTCTGTTACCTTCACCACTATACTACCGTGGCCACTTTCTTTTAGGGAGAGTCAAAGTTAAAGAGAGTTAGGAGACAATCCTTTTCTTATAAACCCCTGACTCAAACAAACACATAACGTTAATTTTAACTAAACCAGCAAAGATTAGTAGCATGGGTGCGTAGGATGACGTCGAGGAGAAAGAACACTGTTAAATTGATAAATGTGTGGTCACATGTTGTTGACGTGTGTTTTTTATCCTGGGAACATTGAAACACAAGTGAAGAAGAACAGAAAGCCTACAATACATCAGAAGAATATACACATGTTGATCCCAGCATATAACAAGAAGGGTGCGCTGCTTTCCTTTCGAGATGGGAATCCATTACAGGCGAAAGACCGACTTCTTTCCCGAAGAAGATTCAACCATGTCTTTCTCGGGATTCGAACCCGAACTCACTCGGTGACAAGCCGAGGGTCATAGCCACCATACTGGCTGGGCGATGTGTGGTCCCATTATCTAATGATGTGAGGGAGGGTGTGAATTTTCCCCATTTTCAAAAATATGTTAGTCATTTAACCAAGTGATATGGAATTTTTTCCAAAACTAAAATTACTCCTCCTTTCACCCATTGCCGTCTTGACGTCGAGTTTCGAGACACCCTATATTTACTCGATTTAACTGTCGTTATACAATACGTTTTGTTATTTTAAGGAATTATCATTTTACGAGGTCGTCATATGAACTGGCAAAGTATATCCACGCAGAGTACTTTGAGTGACCACATGTTTCAATCTGTTAGTTTCCGCCGCTGCATTACGGTCTTAGTTAGGGATTGATCATTTGTGAGTTCTTCTGTCTTTCAGATAGGGCTGTGGTAGCCCAGTGGTCAAAGTATCGGATCATGGCAGGCATGTCACGAGTTCGAACCCAGTACCACTTAAGACCCGCCAAATAGGGCAGTGATGCACGCTAAATCTGTCGAGAGCCCAAACGTCCTCCCATTGGTGTGGTGTGGTAGTTAGAAGAGGGGGCGGGGTGCCAGCTCAGGTGCCGTCCACGTCACTTGACCATGGCTCAAAATTACGTGGTCCGTCGCCAAAAGCCCTCGTGTAGCTGAACAGTGCGACTTTAATTATTCACTCACTCACTGTCTTTCAAAGTTCTTAAAATAAACAAGAACTTTGAAGTCTCATTTCAAAGAGTTATGTTATTCAACATAAATAGAGTAGCTGTTGCAATTGACGAATTTCCAAACAAAATTCTAAAATAGTGAATCTCAGCCACTGTGGCGAGGCATTTTTGTGGATCACCATTTTCTTGGAGTGGGCTGCCAAATTTTTGTCAAATTATTAATTATACTCCGAGAATAAAATTTAAAAATGTGAAACTGAATCATTCATCCGTTTTATAGGAATAACTATTCATAAAATCGTTATTGACCATTTGACAACACTACAGGAGAAACAGTTATTCATTACTTCCCAAATTTAGATACAAGAAATTTGATTGGGTTTGTACAGTAGAATGTCGTTTATCCGAATCAATTGGGACCGGACACCGTTCAGATACGTGACTATTCGGATAACCGAAAACCGAATGCGATCCATGCAGGATATGAAACCGGACACTATACGAATATTGAAAATCATCCCATGCGGGAAACGTGCTTGAAGAAAAAGCAAAATAGATGCACAGTGTCGCAATTTTACCTTTATTATGGAAAATAATAACTTATTTTTTGCAGTACCATTGTACACCTTTCGCTGCAAGATGTCTGATTCTCTTGAGCAGCAGTAGTTGAGTAGGACAGCGCTCTAATTGTTGTTCACCACTCCATAGCTGTCTCTAATACAGAAAATGCGTTAGCATTTGATGGACCCTTGCTACTTTCGTTGTTGTTGTACTCGTCTTCATCCGTTTCATCGTTGACAGGGTCGGATTCTTTTTGAACGGAAGTCACAATCTCGTCATCATTTAGCATTTGAAGTCCAGTTTTCTACATTGCATGCCATCCAGGTGTTTCTACTTCTTCATCGCACTTCATATCTTCTGGTATTGGTTGGACAAAGTCGGTATTCTCCCTGTGGTCGTCATTGAAGTCTTTTTCGCCTAGCTACTGCTTATTTCATGTATTTTCATATACTGTACATGTAGATGGCAAAAAAAAACTGGTCCGGATATTTGACGCTCCGGATAAACGACGTTCTACTGTAATCAATTTGTGATAACAGATACATCTGTATATGAATTAACCTTGAATGAAAGAAGAATTAATTCCGCTTTGTATAATAATCGAGATTTAATTTAAAAACATTCGGAAGAATCAATTTATTTTTGATTAAAATTAGAGGCCATCTCATCCCACACATAATAACCAAAAAGGTTTTACAAATACTGTTGCAATTTTTTGCATCTTATTTGGGTGAATTCAGAGTATCAGCATTAACAAACACAAAAATGAAAAAAATATTGAAACTTTCAAATGTAGGTGATGAAATGAGAGTGACATCATTTTTACGACCCATTATAAATGAAATCATCAAAAATCATCAAGTTCAAATTTCGCATCAAATGTATACTTATTAACTTACAATTAGTTACTCGATAAACATTTTGTTGACTTTGTCGTATATATTATTTTATTTAATCTTGAAAATTATTATTAAAAAATATTTTATATTGTGTATTATAGATAAGTAAAATTCTTTTAAATTTTTTTTGTTAGTGTGAGGCCAAATTTTGAAATTGTTAAAAGTGTACCGCAACAAAAAAGATTGAGAATCGCTGTTCTAAAAACAACTATAAAACAGGATTATTGCATAAGTTTAAATAAAAACTGCTTTATTTCACAATTGGAATGCAGCATGTTTGATATTTAACGAATGAATTCTTGTTTGTAATGATTTTTAATATACCTCATCAAATCGTTCTCAGACTTATAATTTAAATATAAAAAATGCCAATTCATGAGGAAAGAAAGTTCTGTAAAATTCCTGGAAGTAATAGCTAATACCCCTTAAACATTTTTTTATCGTTATGAATCAAATATTTAAAGAAAGTGCTGTCATCTCTATATATGTCATGTAAGCCGCTCGGGCTAAAACACCCATCTATTTTAGGGTTGAAATTTTTCAACAATTCCATTTATTCTAAGGAATAATATGTCACAATACATCCTAAATATATCTTATTCAGTAATTACCATAAATGACAAGTGTTTTTCATTTGCAATTTCTTAACAAACTTAACGAAACGAAACGAGTATTTCAATTGCATAATAATCAATAGTTTCAAAAGGAAGGAATAATTTTTTATGTCATCATGTTGTTTCGTATAAACTATTATTAGATGAGTATTAATATCGAATAAGAGTGCTATTTTCTTTTTAAGAGTTTGAATATATATACCGTATATCCCTGAGTATAAGATGCACCTATACTTTCAAATTGCATCCCTTAAATTTTATGTTTATTCACTATACAACGCAAACCTTTTTTTATGATGAAATCTGAAATGTACGTGTGCGTTACCTTTATCTTTTGAAGTTTCGAAATAGTCAGTGAGTGTGTGACGGATCTATTCGCGTTCATTCCGCTAATCCTCTTGGGAAATCTTTGGGCTATCATTCGCGTTTATTCACAACCAACCCTTCTGAAGAAGAAACCGTGATATTCAAATTAAATATACTGTATATAGTCAGGGTTTCTATCTAGCATGAAGAGAAAGAAAGTCAGGGAAGATTGTTACTGATCAGGTATCACTACAAATTATTGAATATTTCAAATATTAAATAGATGAAGATTTAAAGTGTGATGATTGGTCACTAAACTTAAAGTAAAGTTAGGTTAATTGGGATAATTGAATTGATCCTAAGTTAAAGTGATCGATATTCATAGTTTTCGTATAATTCGTGCCTCTTGTTATTGTTCCATTTGTATTGTTCACATTGAGACATTCTCTTCTAGAATTTTAGTGAATCAGTGTTGATAATTTAGTCGATCAATAAATAAGTTGATTTTGAATATGTCTGGTATTCCTTTTCTTCCTCCCACACATGTAGGCGGGCAAGATAGAGGGCGTAATCCCTCACAAGTGGATAATTAAAGCATGAAATGAAATTAAAATTGACATAATAAAACGTCATTTAAAAATGTAATACATCTAAAAATTTTGATGGATGGAAGATAAATATTTTTTATTTAAGAATCACAGTGAGTGAGTGAATATTAACATCACCTTACTCACACAGTTACATGAGGGCGTTTGGTGTCGGACCTCGTACTTTTGAACCGTGGTCAAGTGACAAAGACTACGCCTGAGACGACGTTGAACACAAATTTCTGTCATGACAGAATGAAAAATTTTTAATATTTTACTTGAATTTTCTTGTGCCAATCAATGCTTTCTAAAAATATGTATGGATTGAAAAGATACGAAAATGCAGTTTTATTTTAAAGAAAAATATATAACTAGTGTCTTAAAGTGGTATTTTAAGTTTATTTAAACCTATATTATAATTATACTTTCAGAATTATATACTTTAAAGTGGTTTTTCTCAGTTCGTGTTTTTCGATACATTAGTGCAGAAGAGGGCGAACTTTTCCAGTGTACGGGCTACTTCTAATGTTTTAAGGTGTGTGGTCCACCCAGTTTCGTAGATGTGGCCATTCTGTATCAAAATTGTGTAATTTCTTTTCTGAATACTCGTTTTCAACATTGTATCCGTTCTTTTAAAATATATCAGATTACTATGTTTACTACAAAAACACAAGTAACATAAAATTGTCAAGTTGTATGCTTAAACAAATATGGGAATGGCTACTAGACCGTGGAGCGTGTGCAATACAGTGAATAGAGAAAACATACGTAAACCGATGAATTTGAAACCGACGTGAGCTTAATTAGTTCGCTGCCACGTCCAGCGCCATCGCGGGACGTGACATCAACGCAAAAACCCAATTCCGTGAAACTGTAAGGTGTGGGATACTGTTTCAATAGCCAATCTCGTGCTATCGCGGAGAGAGTTCTGGTATCGCTGTGATTGCTTCCCCTACGGTGGCATTGAATACTTTAAGTGTCATCGTGCTTTTAAGACGAAGGTATATATGACGTCTACACATTTATCAAATCGTTTGCTGAAGTAAACACAGTCGCATCGATTTTGAAAAGGCGACTCTCCAGTATAGCAGGCGTCGGTGTTCTATAAATATGTTTCTTTTTGTATGCGCGTCTTAGATCTTCGTAAAGGTGGTCATGGCCGCGGTAGCCGAATGGTATAAGTATTGGACCGTGGCTTGCCTTGTCACGCGAGTTCGAGAACAGTACCACTAAAGACTCGCCTTGTAGGGCAGCGATGCACGTTAAATCTGTCGAGAGCTGAAACGTCGTCCCGTTGGTGTGGTGTGGTAGTTAGGAGAGGGGGTGCCAGCTCAGGTGTCGTCCACGTCACTTGACCATGGTTCAAAATGACGTGGTCCGTCGCCAAAAGCCCTTGTGTAGCTCAACAGTGCGACGTTAATATTCAATCAATCAGTCAATCGTAAAGGTGGTCACCCGAAAATGTCTTGATAGTCCACTGGTCGATCGCGATTGACTTAATGCCCATCGCTGCATTAGTGCATTCAAAATGCTACTCCTTCCATAATTATTTACCAATCACTTCCATTTTTTTTTCCAGTGTGTTAAATATAATACATGTAACAAAATTAGGGATCCATTTTGCTGTAAACTGAATAATTCTTTTAAAAAAATTAGAATGTAAGGGATATCAGCTTTTTCATTGAATTTTAGCACATGCACATATCAACTTTTTATTTTTTTTTTCTCCAAAACTAATTTAGTTATTGTAAAATCGATCCCAAAAGTTGCTTAAAATGTCCTTAATAATATTACAAAAAACTTTCAGGTCAAAAAATTATTAATTACAGAAGGAGTAGGATTTTTAAAATTTCCAAATATCCTTAAAAACTTAAATTTTAAAATTGTGTGAAGAATGTGTACATCTCATGTCATTTTCTTGAATATAGAAACAGTATATCAAATAATAAAATATAATTTTTAAATACATAAATAAAAAAAATTGGCCACAAAGGGTATCAAGTCCTCTTAAAGACTGAAAGAAGGTCGCTTTAGACGGTTGTGACGGTCCTACGTGTAGGACGGTTTAGGCCCTACCTATGACCCGTAAAAGTAGCCAGTACACAACATACGTGATCAAAAACTCGTGTAAACAATAAACCGAAGTAAATAAATGTGCATGACTTACAATCGCACAAACCTGCTGAACTGACTGCAACCTTTTGACTGAATGAGAAATGGTGGTGTATGGTGATAGGCCTAGGCTTATACATGGACGACAGTCATCACGTGTAGCCAGGTGGCATATCATCCTAAATTCGAATTTTTCGAAGAATACAACTGGAAATAGTATTTGACAGTTGAAATTATTCGAATTCGCGATCTTATTAAGGCTGAGTTGAGGACGAGACGAGGCCCTGGGCCCGGGCCCAGTTGGTTCATGTCTTAAGACGTCCTTGGTTGTGTAGTGATTAGTCTTCACCGACACATTACTTGTACGTCCAATGTATGTTTCTGCCTTGATGGAGAAGACAATCGCGCGCGCGCGCGCGAATCTCTCTTTGAAGGCTACTTAGTCCGTTCCCTGTCCTAAAAAAGTCACACATCCATAAGACACGTTATGGTGTGGAGAACAATTGAGTTTGATACTAAATGGAGTTCAATACAGGCTCTTAAACGTGGCCGCGGTAGTCAAAGTAGCAGATCGTGGCTGGCTTGTCATGAGTTTGAGCCCAATACCACTAAAGACCCGCCGTGTAGGGGAGCGATGCTCATTAAATCTGTTGAGAGCTCAAACGTCCTCCCGTTGGTGTGGTGTTGAAGTTAGAAGAGAGGGTGCGAGCTCAGGTGTCCTCCTCATCACTTGGCCACGGTTCAAAATGACGAGGTCCCTCGCCAAAAGCCCTGGTGTAGCTGAACAGTGCAACGTTAATATTCGCCCACTCACAGGCTCTTTAACAACCCATTATCACGTTCCTGAGATCATGCAGTCATTTGTGGTTTCATTCCTGAAAGTCCCACTATAACCACTTTTCTAACAATATAACGCAACATATCGATAATTTACTGTGTCCGTTAATTTCATCAGACCTATCTCCTATAGAAAATGCATGGGATGTCATGAATTGAGAAGTCACTACTTTCTCATACTGCGTCACTTTTGTAATCTCCCCGAAACCAATCCCCGGGGTTCACTTAGTCGGGGAGGGGGGATTTTTAGCGGGTTTAAAAATTAAAAAAACCCTTTACGTTTTCACGACGCTTAAGTATTAAAAGCCAACGCAAAGGTTTCCAAGATAACCCAATTTAAATTTCCCAGTTTTTGCGGGGGTCGTTTTTAAGGTTGGAATTTTGTGTGCCAATTTGTGGGTCAATCGTTTATAAATGAGGGCCCCAAATTGCAAATAAGCAAATTACCGGGCCCACTATCAAAGCCTTTAGTAGGTTGCATTATAGGAATAATGGTAGTAATAAGCCATACTGTGTGAATGACACCAAAAATTTTCCACAAACAAGATTTAAAGACTTACGATTTAATTATTTAATTTTTCCAAAGAAAATTTTTTAAAACCTTGAAAAATTCCATTGCATCTAGATTCCTTGTGCAACTTTTTTAAAAATTAACCACTAAAATAGGATATCTATATTTTCAGAAATCGAAGAGGAAAATGTTATTACGTGTTATACAGAAAATAGTTTAAAGAGAATATGTAAATGTTTTTTTTTATGCCCCTTTATTTTCCCTTTTTGTTATTTTTAAATAAATCTGAACACATTTTTAAACCCTAAGTATTTTTTTTTGCAAATTAAAATTTTTGGGAAAATTTAAAAATTTTCTACATAGGATTATTGATATCCCGGGGTTCCCGGGTATAACGCCCGCCGTATATTATAACGAGCACCTTTACATTCAAGCAGCAATTTTGAATATTTAGGTCAACCCCTTTTTTACGAAGAAATCTAAAATATATGTATGCAACGATCTTATGATTTTAAGTCGTATATTCGAACTATCTCAGGCTTTTGAAAAAATAGTATACTTTCAGAACTACAATTCTTTAACCCCAAAAAATGTCCCTTTTTTTAAAAAATTTTTATTAATTTACCATTTTTCTTTTTTTATATTTTAAAGCTATCATTTTTATACCGGTGTATAACACGCACTCGTACATATTGATATAGTTTGTAGTGTTGAAAGTGCGCATTATACACACCGGATTTTACGGTAAATATTTTTTAAGATGTAACGCAAATTAAAGATTCTGCAAAAACTATCTTTTGATTAAATTAGTTATTTTTATTGCAAATGACGCAAAAGATTTATTCTTCCTTTAATTTTGCCTATTTAAAATTTGGTTGCATAGTTCAAAAATAATTCAAAAGCAAAAATATTTTTTTTTCAATAAAAGACCAATTTCGAAGCAGATATTTAAGGAAAGACAAATACACTGGATTAATCTTTAAATTTTTATCAAATAATCACAAAAAAGATTTAAATAAATTAAAATTAAGTTTATAAAAATATAAAATTTAAAATTTTAAAAAGTTTTTTAAAATTTACCAAAAAAATTTTTTCCCAGCAGAAATCATTTTATATTTATTTCTTTTGCGGAAATATTTTCAAAGGAAGAATAAATTTGATACTTTTTTTGGTTTTATATTATACCAAACACCTAATAATTACAGATTTTCCATTTTTCCGTTTCTTACGAAAAACTATTAATTTTCAATCATTTTGAAAATACACAAGGTAAAAGGAAAAGGAAATAATTTACTCTCAAAGTGTTCTACAGTCGTATGAAACAAAGTGATTTTAAAAATAGCACGTTTAACTATAAACTATACCTACTATCTTTCCTTTTCGTAACCTCATAAAAGACAAAGATTTAACAGGATATAGTATATTAAGGTAACTAATCTAATGTTAATATCTTTCCAGAATCAGATTATCGAATAACAATCGTTCCGCATCAAGGTTTTTTTTTTGGTCATTATTAATAAATTTTGTTTTACCTACTTTTTTAAAACAAAAAAAATGCAAGGGGGAAAGTTTTTCCCTTTAATTTTAGGACCGTGCTTGTAGTGAAACTGGGGGGAAAATAAAAACCCGGATGTACAACTCAAACTAAAAAGGGAGGAAAAAAATTACGTTAAATTCAAAAGTGGGCCATTTTTAACCCTTCAGGGTGTGTGGGCTCTACATGGGTGGCTATAAAAAGATTGAACGATGGGGAGCAAAACAATGTTAATTTTTATTTTAATTGAAGAGAAAAGGCGGCCAAAACGCAGCTAAAAATAGCATGTGGGAATATAAAAAGGGGGTTCCCGTTTTCCCCCACTTGGTAACCCGTTATCTGTGATTGACGGAAATTTACGTCATTTCAAAAGTTACAGGGTTTTGTGCCCGGGCCAGTAGCGCCCCAATTTTTCAACGGGGTTCCGGGGTTTTAAAATTCCCGATTCTTGTATCATGCTATTTTTTATTTTTTTCGATTTTCAGGAACAAAACCAAATAAAAAAATAAATTTAATAAATAATTTGCATTAATTTAAAAAAAATTAATCTTTAAAAACAAATCTTTAAAATTTAAAATTTTTCGTATTATATACTTAGAATTATAAAAACCCAAACGGAAAAAACAAGGGTTTTGGGGGGGGGGTCCGGACCCCCATTCCCCACCCCCTTTTGTGGGACTGGTTAGGAGAATATCCGTTTTGCGTAAAAAATAGTGACCATTGGCTATTTAAATTGTAATTTTTTAGAAAAACAAAAAAATGTTCTCAAAAATTTCCCCAAAAAGTTTTTTAATATTTTTAGACCGGGGGGAGTAAAAAAAAATTAATGAAAAGTATGAATTATTTGATTGATTGAATATTTTAAAGTCGCACTGTTTAGCAAGGGGCTTTTTGGCGACGGGCCACGTCTTTAAAATATGGTCAATGACGTGGACGGCCCCGAGCTGGCAACCCCCATCCTAACTACCACACCACACCAAAGGGAGGAAGTTTCCTTTGACAAATTTAACGGTAACCCTTTTTCCCCCGGCGGGGCTTTAGTGGTACTGGGCCCGGAAACCCTGACAAGGCAAGCCACGGGTCCGATACCTTAAACCCCTTCCGCCAAGAAAAGTAAGGAAAAAACCCAAAATTAACTCTTGGTCCCCGTATGCACCAGGGGGAAACAGGTAAGGGAAATTTCATACAACAAAGGGTTTTTATTTGGGGTTCCCCTTAAGCAAAAAACCCCGCCAAAAATGATAACATTTCGAATCAACACTAGAGATTGGCGAGGGTCCTCTTAATTTTGAAATATTGTCAAATGACGACGATGACACCTGAAGTAACATTTTCCAGACTTCCATACCCAAAGGGAAAATTTGGTCGCAGTTTTTAAGGGGATAAAAACCCCTACAAGATGGGTCTTAGAGGCCCCGGGCCGGCGCTCTGTTTGCAAGAAGGAATTATCGCTTTAATCCAAATCGTATCCATACCTTTCCATTAACGTGTGTCATTCCCAATTTGAACTCATCAGTCTATACAGGATTTTTCGATATTTGTGGAGTTCAGTGGCTTCGTTTTCGAGCCAATGGTAAAATTTTTGAGCCCTATTTTATAAGTTCGGTGTATTTTTTCAGGGATTATATTTCGATTTTATAACGGGGAAATGTTTCAAAAACGGGGAAACTAAAATTTTTTTGAAGCTCAAATTCATTGTGGTGGTAATCTATCTCGATGATGGTCCGAAACCCAATCTGTTGCCTATAGTAATTAGCTCATAAGTGAATACTTTTATTAAAATGTGGGCATACTTATTATACACTTGTAATTAGAAGCGCTTTGAAAACTCAGTATCACCGTTACTTCCGAAAAAGTGTAACACAATTATTGTTATCCGACACATTTTTCACTATCGTATGTGCTTAGCTCTTCAGTCTACCAATGAATCAGTCTATTAATGATTTCCATCGAATATCTTATGTCTGTAACTACATAGGTCGCTTATTTTCCAATTTATACAGCCACCCATAGAGCAACATTTGGTGAAAGCCAGCAACTCTCGTCCAATTGCTGTTCAATGTATTGACTTTGATTTTAAACAGTTTTAGTGTAGGTTAAATTTGTTTTTCAATGTTTTTAAAGATTAAATTTCTGTCTACTCGACAAACGAGTTCCCTCTCGAGAGATGAAGAATAAAATAGTTAGGTGTTTGTATTTTCAGATTTTATTTTCATTGCTTTATGTTTCAGCTTCAATAACTTTCTCCTTCATTGGTTTAAACAATCATTATAAACTGCAAAAATAAGTAAAAAAGTGTATCTTTTTTAATGTTTTCTAATGAAATTGTTTTTTTAGAAACCGTGCTCTTCTATAAATGAAAAATAATTCTTAAAAATATTTTATAATTTGAAAGAAAGGAAAATTATTTATGCTAATAAAAAAAAGACTTTGTGTGCTTGACAGGAGTCGAATATTTTGTTTTTGTAGAATGACTTATATGAAAAAATCAATCCTCTTTCAAAGTAAAGAGAGATTATTAAAAACAAAACATTGCGATTTAATTATATAGATAAAATATTTCGGTAAAAATTACATGCTATGCATAAACTTTTAATAATATTGCAAGTTCATGTAGAAAGTGAGAAAAAAAATATTATTATAGAACCTGAGTAGTTATCTAACAAAACTTTGAAAACATAACCTGCAGGTGAGCTGAAGATTAGTTGGTATATTTACAAATTACCTCCTCGACATGTATATCAGCAAAGATTTTGAATAATTTGCCCAAATTATGAACAAAATTATGGGATAAATTCAGGAAGGTCACGTTATAAATATAACCATGTGTTCGTTGAATTAAAAAATGAAGTTAGACTTGTTGTTCAACTACCAAAATTTAAATATAATTTCAAATTTAATATAATTGGATAAAGATATTCACAAGTATTAAGATTCTTTAAAAGGTTTTTCAAAATTTTAAAAAAAAGAAAAGAAAATCTTTTAATATGCTGTATTTTTAAAACAAGTGCATATTTTTGCTTAAAACAAAAGGCATTCTTTGTTGTTAGTGAAAAAGCCTTTAAATATAAATTTACTTTTTTGGGAAACCCTTTTATTTTGTAAAACGTATAAAGGGAAAATATTTATGATATTTGGGTAATTTTAAAGTTTTGGACAATGTATTCGGTTTTAAGAAAAATTATAACAATAAAAATTTTTTTAAGTAAATATTTTGAAAAAAAATGAAAATAGAATGACCCATTTTCAAAATTTTTTCCCTTTTTTAAAAAAATGTTTCTATTATAATAATTTTTTTGCCTGTATATAAGCCCCAGACCTCTGTAAAAGATGCTCAACTAAATTTTTTAAAATATATAAAATGGGAAATTGGGTTTACCCATTTTTTACGATAACAGGGGTGAAATTTTAAAAAAAACCCCAAATAATTATATTTTTTCAATTTGTTGTAACTTGAAAAAAAGGGAAATTTTTTCAAAATTTTATTGAATTTCTATACAGAAGTCGGGTATATAAAAGGGCAAATTTTTTTAAACATTTTTCAAAAAGGAAACTTTAAAAAAGGTTATTCAAAAGTTTTTTTCCGAAATATTGAAATTTAAAAAATTTTTTTGTCAAAATGTCCTTATATATATATAAAAAAATTTTATACAGGGCCCCCCAATCTAAGTGACACTAAATATCATGAAAATTGTCCTTTTTATCCCTTTTAAAACCACGAGGGATGAATCTTTTTAGGGGGGGTTTAAACGATGGCCATATATTGATGAAAGCCCGGGTCGGTGAACTTCAATAAACCCTTTCCCGGGGGACCTAAAACCACACTGGCCCTTTGCACCTGGAGTTAAGGTCTGGGGAGCAATTTTCTATGATAGCAGAAGCATTTTTGGGGGGTTATTCCCGCCCCCGGCCCGCAAATTTTCCCCAGTCCGGTAATTCAAACTCTTGCACTTCCATTTATGAATACTATTCAATGGGTGTTTTCTAACAGGATAACGTGCCCCTCATACCGTTGTTGTAATCCAAATTGCTCTATGACAGCGGTTGTTAAACTTTCGATCGCCACAGACCTTCCCCCTTTATGTATAAACTTGACGTCGGGGACCCCCAAAATTTTGAACACCTCCCTGCCCTCGTTTCCAACAAGACTAAGTTTTTTTAAATTTTTTTTTGTTATCGTATTTTTGCTATGAGAATCCAATTCTTTTTCCTTATTTGTGCCCGGGCCTCCGTGTTTTTTCTTTAACAAAACCTCGGGGTTTTGGGGGCCAAGATTAATGGAAAACCTTTTAAAAACCAAAAAACCCAAGGGCGAAAATTAAAAAAGAAATGCAAATAAGATAGTTTTTTAAATAACAGAAGTTTCAGTAAGGGGGAGATGGCAACTTTGGGGGAAAGGTTTTATGGGAAAAAACCAGTAGGAATTGACAGCCAATCGTAGGGGAAACCCGGAAAAAACCATTAAAACAAGGTGCATTTCCATTGCACGCGCCCAGAAAGTTTCCCACATAAAGATTGAATCTAAGTTTTGGGTTGGTGGAAGATTATTTGATATTAAATTGTAACATTATTAAATTGGGGGAGTAGGGGGATTAAAAAATTATAACATAAAAAAGTGGTCTAAAAACTTTATTTTGGTTTCACTAGTACTGTGTGTTTGTTCATTATAGATTCTCGCTTAAATTTAAAATTTTTCTAAATTGTTAGACATTTTAAAATTCTATTCTTAATTTAAAATATTTTAAAATCAAAAAAAGCCTTTTTCCTTTTCCCAAAACCCTTTCACCTCTAGCTCCCCGCTGACAATCAAAAGGTCACGGTCCGGGGGAAATATCCAAAAGTTTCTTCTTGGGGGTGTTCATTGCATTGCGGCTTAAAGAGTTACACAAAAAAGTGATGAAAAAAAACCTGATTTAATATTCTTGATCGAAATACATGTTTTAATGGGGTTTTTTCATTTTGGGTAATTTTATGCTCTAGTTTAGGATGGGCGTCTTTCAGTTTTTCCTTGAGGCCTTTCAGAGTCTGTACGATAGGTGAATCTTAACATTAAATGAGACCTTCACGGATCCCCAGGGGTCCACGGACAACAGTTTAAGAACCACTGTTTTATAGAGTTTCAAAATGAAATTTTTGACTTTTCTAGATTACCAGATTTTTTCCCAAAATACCGAACTTGGTAAACTCCAGCGTCATCCACATTTAAAGCTAAACACTCTTATATTGATCGACTAAGTGCAACAAGCATGTAATTCCATTCCACAAACAAATATCTGGTATCCTGTAGGACAAAATGCATGCATGTTTGCATTTAAAATTCTGGTGGTGGTTGCACCGGTTATTAATATATTATTTCACATGAGAAATGGCTCTTTTCGCGCTTACATTAACCTGTGATCTCTAAACTTTAATCAATTAAGTATGTGATTCAGACAAATGTGTTGCTAAAGCTTCATTAATCAACAATATTTTTTTTTCCCCATCAGTCAATTTATGTGTTAAGAAGAAAAAATTACTTCAAATAAAAAAAAATTTTTCGATAAAAAATTTCAGTGGTTCAAAAAATAAACTTTTTTTAAAGCCAGATGAAATTCAAAGAAAAATTACCTTTTTAAAAAATATAATGCAAGGGAAAAAAAATGTCCGGGGGAAATTTTTTTTGCATTGTTTTAAAAAACAATTAATTTCGTATAATGGCTTGATTTTTTATTCTGATTCATAAAAGTCTTATAACGGAAATTGTGTGTTAAATTTTTATTCCCAAAAAATGGTTTTACAAAAAAAAGGGTTTTAAAATTTTTTAAAAAAAACTCTCAGTTTATATTGTTATTGGCAATTACTTTACTATAACATTGATCCAGAGAAAATAATTTCCATTCAAATACAAAAACACCAAAAAATAAAAAGTTTTTCTCTTTTGGGTTTTTCCCGGAAATTTAAAAGGGTAAATAAAATTTTTAACAGCTATCCCCCTTGAATGAATATTTTTCTTTAAAAACCCAAATTCCCCGAAAATTATCCACCAAAACAAAGAAAAAATTGAAGCATTGTAACAAAAAGTCATTAGAGCTATTATCTATTTATTTTGTAAGCAATAAGAAAACATCCTTCAAAAGAAAAAAAAAAAGAAATTTTACATATTACATCAAATGATAATATTAACAGGAAAAAAATGTTAACTAATCTCTTATAATACGATGACCTTGAGTATAAAAATAATGAGTGATTATTTCATTTCGAATTTCTTCCTTTTCTCTTTCAGTACATAAGCAGAGAAAATGACAAAGCATTTTTTTTTTGATTAACGGTATTTCTTTCTACTTTAAATTTCTTAACGTAGCTTTCATCTCGTCCCTTCTATATATTTTTCATAGAAAATTAGTTTTTAAATTTTAATATCTAAAGACGTTAACACAACAAATTTCTTTCTTTTTTTTTTCTAACCCATTTAAAAATTGATAATATATAGGGTATTCGAAAAGTATGACTAGACTTTGAAAAAAAATGAATTAAAAATAAGCAAAAAGATTTCCACTCATGATTTTTTTTACGCGTTCCATGAAAAAAAGATTAAAATTTTTGTTCAATGACATGCAAATTGTGGATGGTGCTACGTCCCCGTTTTCAACATTCTCATTTCAAAATGGCAAAATGAAACCTGAAAATGAAACTGACCATCAATTGGTTATAAATACAGTGAAAATCGTTTAACACGAAATATAGAGGAGACTGAAATAATTTTTCGTGTTAAAGGATATTGCAAAAAGCATATATTCAACAAAATTAATTTTATTAGAGTATATTTCATTTAAGTAGATGTGTACATATGAATGTATTTAATAAATATCAATGAAACAAAAACATTCACAAGGAAATTAAATTTAATACTAAATTTTTTTTCAAGTTTTTTTTAAAAAACAAAACAGTTTTTGATTTTTTGGAAAGTAATCTGATATTTTTCTTTCCAGTCTCTTATAGTGTCAAATTGTCAAATTGTTCGGTATCATCCATTTTTTTTATTCCTTTCCCATTGGAATGTGCGTCTAAATAACTGTGCATACTTTTTATAATGTTCCCATTTCGAATGACGTGGGGGAGCTGTATTATTCATTTCATTTTCGTAGTCGGAATCGGCACCAATGATATTTTATGAGCTTTGAACAAACTCCGAAATGTCTTTGTCTGCCCTAATTGGGGTTTTGCACACATTATCATCTACTGCAACGAATTCTTACGATAATACGGTAGGACAGTCCAATAATACAGAAACTTTCTCAAACATTTAATTGTCTGTTGTTTCCCGTATTTTGTTCATTTCCAGAAGAAAAATCTTTTCCTGTTAAGCGATTTTCGTTTCGAGTTAAGAGAAAAAAATGCTCCCCTACACGACGGGTCTTCAGTGGTACTGTGGCCGCGATAGCCTAGTGGTCAAGGCATCGGATCGTGACTGCTGTGTCTCATGAGTTCGAGCTCAGTACCACTAAAGACCCGTCGTGTAGGGGAGCGATATACGTTAAATCTCAGTCAAGAGCTTAAACGTCCTCCCGTTGGTGTGGTAGTTAGGAGAGGGGAGTGCCAGCTCAGGTCTCGTCCTTGTCACTTGACCTTGGTTCAAAATGACGAGTTCCGTCTCCAAAAGCTCTCGTGTAACTTAAAAGTGTAGCGTTAATATTCACTCACTTCAGTGGTTTTAGACTCGAACTCATGACAAGCCAGCCACGAGTCCATTACCTTGACTACTAGGCTACCGCGGCTTCACCAATCGCCTTATTGTTGCTTTAGGGCAGTCGGAAAGGTAAAATCTGATTTTTTTGACAATTTGAGATTTTTACATTTTCAAATTGTACAGATTTTAACCTTTCTAAAAATACCTTACTTTAACCTCTAGGGCAATTAGAAGCCCTAAAAACCTATTTTTAAATAATCGTTGAAACTGGGCCACGCCCATTTGACAAGCGAAAAAAGTAAACAAAGTT
>BMAV01018850.1:0-37500 GCA_019973955.1 Trichonephila inaurata madagascariensis
CCCGGTGCGTCCAAAAAAATTTTGGTGTTTTTTGTTTTTGCCCCTAAAATTATAAATCTGAAGTAAATAATTAAATAGTTTTATAATTGTAATTAATTTTTCTTCTACCTATGCTCCTTCCATCATCAGGCTTTTCTTTTGTTATGGAATTTTCTTCAATGCTTTATGTCAGCGTTTCTCAAACTGTGGGGCGCGCCCCCCTTGGGGGCCTGATAAACCTATGAGGGAGGCGGGAGCATATTGAAACGTTGTAAACAAAAGAATATTTTTAAAAATTATTAATTTACTGAACCTAAGCAAACAAAATTGCATTCTGACATAATAAAAAAAAATAAAATACACTTTTACATTGATCTATAATACTTATAAATATATAAGTGCTACACAATGTATTTTATGATTGATTTAACGATACTAAGTTAAAAAAGAAGTTTAATAATTACCAGCGACCCCATGGTCATTTCATATATAAAATTATATACAAAAATTAGTACTTATTTTAATAATTGGTATGATTTATAATGAATTCCTTAACTTCCGATTAAAAGGTATGTGATTCTCTTCCTAATGCCAGCATTTTGCACGTAATGCACGCATATGTGGTGTATCGGGGGGATGAGAAAGGGAATAAATAAACAAAGCCTCTGAAATAAGTAAATCCTTCACAAACATTGTCAAGATTCGCTTATTGCATTCCGAAGCCTTCGGAATAATTACATGGATGGCAGTGCACTGAAAAGATTGTAATGCGCGCATAGACATATATACGTCTTGGGAAAAAAAAGGTTTGGATTAGCGAGACGTTTATATACGCCGGGAGGCGCTTAAAAGTTTAAAGTCGTATCGTAGTTTTAGCGTCGAAGTATAGTATTATTGAGTTCAACACATTGTTATTGTATGAGGGGGGTGCGATGAAATTTATGATTGAATATTGGGTCGCGAATATTGCTTCTTTGAGAATCACTGGTTTATGTCATGTAGTGTAGTAACGGTTTTTTTCATGAACTCTTTCAAGTTCTTTTTAATCTATAAGTAAACATAGTGGCCCAGTGACTTGTCGCTGCTACTTATTTTTATTTTTATTCTTCCTTTTCTTGCTTCCATAGAAAATATTCATTAATATATTAGAAAAAAAAAGTACTTATCAAATTAATCTCGATTTTGTTATTTAATGTTAGGATTTTTTTAATTTTATAAAACGAATTGTTTTTATCTTACGATGTCATCAAAGAAAATTATCAGTGAATTTAAAAAAGGTTTGATTGTTTTTATGCTACAAAATGGTGTGAAAATGTGGAAATACCAAACAGAATCATTAGAAGGATATACAAAGTATATTTAACTAAAGGTAACACAAAAATGTCATCATCCAGGGGACATAGACCCATGAAAAAACAAAACGTGATGAGGAGAAATAGAAGATTATTAAGAAAAATAGGGAAATCAGACGATTGATAACTCTACAACTTACAAACGAGTTCAATACAATTTTTTGAGCTTGAAAGTCGACGACCAACACGAAATTCCTTTTTGTCAGCTTTAAATCGAAAAACTCGATATACTTGGGCTAAGTAATACAAAATCTAGGATGTCGAAATGTAAAAAAAAATGTATGTATCGATGAGTGCCGGCTTAAGCTTTTACAAATGATGGTATACAAAGACATCGTCGAGAACAAATGAAACCCTTCATTCCAGATTGTATACAGCCAGTCGTGCAGGCTGGAGTTAAAGGATTAATGATCTGGAAAGCATTTGGTTGGATTGGAATCGGTCCCCTTAGCACTATAAAGGGTAACGGAACAGGGAATAAGTACTGATCTCCTTTCGAAAATGTTGTTAACCTATTAATGGAAGATTGGTTTCCAGATATTGACGGAATATATTGGGGCAAATATGTTATTCCTCATTGAACCCAAACTGTACAAACTTGATTTAAATATAACCGTGGTCAGTTTCATTATCTGACATGGCCATCAAAAAGTCAAAATACTTGTGTAATCAAAAATTTATGGGATTCGTTGGGAAGGCATTTAAGAGATTTGAATATTCTTCCAACAAATGCCAAAGAATTAAAAATATCACTTCACAAAGACTGGTTCGAAATAATTTAAAACACATGTCAGAAGCTTAATACATCTGTACCACGGTGAGTTGATGTATTCAAAACAAAAGGAAAAAGCACTTAATATTAGAGGAGATGACAACTCATTTGGCCAGTATGTTTAACTGAGAATTTCGAATCAATTGTTTTTAATTTTCTTATTTTTTAAAGATAACCTAATTTATACAAAAAATCATTCAGTTTTTATATTAATATTATTGTTCTGAAAACGTTAAACTTTGCCATCGCATCCGGCATCCTGTGAAATAGAGAAATTATTAAATCTTCTTTAGATTATAATCAAGAATCTTTTGAAAAATTTAAATTGTTTATTTCCGCACAATATTAAATAATTATATTAGTTATAAATCTTCTCATAATTTCATTTTATAAAATTGAAAAAAAGTATATCAAATTTCTGAATAAAGTTCTCATAAGGCTGTGATTTCATTAAAAAAAAACACAACGTTAGCAACATTTTGTAAATAATATATACTGTTATAAAGGATTTCAAGCAATCATAATTTTTTTTAGATTTAATGAAGATTTAGATATTTCTTAGTGAAAAGTAAAGTTTAGAAAGACACAGATTCGAAAACTTATTATATGTTAAATTGCTTAACATATATATATATATATATTTACGATTGTAATAAAAATAAATGAAAATTTTTCCAATTAAAATAACCAAGAATTTCTTAAAAAAAATAAATAGCTCTGAGCAACATAAATTTCTATATAGATTTCTAGTACTACAGAAAAAATTCAGAAAATAAATATAATTTCAGCATTTATATTTTAAGGAATTTAACTCAAAACATTTTATTTAACATGTTAAAAAGGTAGTTGAAGCTTAGCTGTGACGTATCAAGAAGGCAAAATTTATTTTTATTTCTTTAGAATATAAATTTTTTTAGTGGAATGAATTCGGAAAACGAATCTGAAAAAATTTCGAAAATGCAGAAATCTCAGTAAATGCTGTAAATTTGCTAAACATTAATCTTATTTTTAAAAAAAGCGTTTTGGAACCAAATTGATTCCCTGGTATACATTTTGTTACCGCAATAATCATATTATTGATGCGTTAATTATCAAGATTAAAATATATAAAATTATTGCACAGAGTATGTTTTCTCAATCGTAGTTATCTTACTACTGATTATTATAATTGTATTTGCTGAATGGATTTTCTGCAGCATAAAAAAGTAATTTACTGTAATTTACTTATTTCTCATTAAACTTATTTAATTTTTTTTTTAAATTTACTTTCTATAAATGAAAAGTATTTCGTAAATATTTTATCAATTTAAAAATTAATTTTAAATTCTTAATTAATCTCAACGTAGATCCTCAAATATTTTAATTAATTGAATCACATCTCCATGATTAGTTTACTTAAATAAAAAAAATGAATGGAAAAAGAGAGGTTTAAATGCTTGTCTCAAAACTTTGAAATGTGTTATTTTCGCGTTAATGAAATGTATAATTCACTATACCAATATTTTTTTTTCTGATAACCTTATTAAAAGTGTATTATTAAACAGAAATGCATTAAAATAATTTTGTTAAAAAAGTTACGGTACAGTTTATAGGGAATGTTGTGTCAATTTAAAAATTTAGCCATCAAAAATGGTTTTAAAATTTAATTAATTTTTCATGTGCGAGTCTCGCTTCTCTTAATGTCATACATTAGTTTTTGTAATCATCTGTCATAAAGATTAATTAACAGGTTTTCCAGTTACTTTTTTAGCGCTCCAATTATCATCAATTAAATTATTTACCAATCAAATCTATTTTTAGATTTAAATAAACTTCACATACAATGATGTCCTTCGGAAACCCTTTTTCTTCTCTTAAGAGTTTCTAATAACTTCATAAAAATCTTGAAAAAGATTTAAAGATATATTTAATTAATTAATTACTTTCCATTCCGCTTAAAATGTTATTTTCATTTTAGTTATTTATACAAAAGTGTGTCTTTTATTTAAAAATAACAGATAACGTAATTTATTGCTATAAGAAATTTTCTAATTACTTCCTTGCCCGCGTCAGTAATTAGTTTTAACTATAAATTCACTTTTTAATTATTAATATATTTTAAGTAAAAGTTGTTTTGAAATATGTTGCAACACGTTACATTTTTATAAAGAAAAAATGTTCTCTAAAGACAAAGACAAATTGAAGAAATTAATTATAATAAAATGTGCAACAAATTTTTACTTAAATTTAAGGAAATTTAATTCATTTTCATATCATTTTTTTTTAATCTTCTAAGAAAATTTCACTTACAAGTATGCTTCAATGTAAAACTATTAATTAAAAAGCTCAAGATAAACTAAAAACAACAAAAAAAATGAACTTGCAGTTTGATGACTACAATCTTTCTTTTTTAAAACTTGGCAAAATAACATAAAAACATTCAAAACTAAAAAAAATAACAATAAATGAAAATAGAATATAATTAACAACTAATCCCAAAAAAGATTTATTATACACATATAATTTTTGTGTATATTTTCATGTTTGCATGCATGTACTTTGCATTTAAATAACATTTGACAAAATTCAAGTAGTTTCGAGAGAAAAAAATGGACATACTTTTATTTTGTTTTAAAGATCTATAATCGTTATACCAAAACAAAAGCATGATTATATTATTTAATTCACCTAATGTATTGAAAAATAAAAAAATTTAAATAATTATTTAATTTAAAATGCTTCAGCTTTTCAATCTTCAATATTTTAAACTCTGATTCTGTAAAAAATAAGCACCCCCCCTACAGGACTAAAATCTTGAAAATACAGCTTAAATACTCTAAAATTTATGTCAAATTGTAAAAATGTGGAATAAGGCGATGTTTATGTTAAACGAAAGTTCCTGAATTTCTCTCAGGTAGAACACAATCTACAGATTAAATTAGAATTTTTTTTATCAAAGATTTCAAAGAGTGAAATTCCTTATGCTGTATTGCAGTTTATAAGATAACAAATATGACTTTAAGCATTGTTATCTAAGATTATTTTGTAAAACAATTATATTATTAATTTACAGAGCCAAATGAAATTTTGACATTCTGAATATATTCTGTTTACCTGTTCGAATGAGACAAATATTCTTCCAGCCCTGACCTCTTGTTTTAAAGAATTTTAAATCTTGATAATTAAGTAGAATTATCTTTCATGCTCCCACAACCCCCCCCCAGAGTCGATTTTCGCAAAACCCATTTTTACTGCATTTCTACTCAATAAAATAAACATACATGCCAAATTAAAATATTTAAAGTCTAAATATAACAATTTAAAAACAGAAATTTATTATTGATATAAGCCCCGTAATTCCTTTAAAGAAACGATTTTTCTAAAACCCTTTCTTAGCAGATTTAATTGCAACCAAAAAAGAAAGAAAAAGAAAAAAAAAGAAAAGAAAAAATAATAAAAAAACCGGGAACTAAAATTAAATTGAGTAGGCCAACAGTTTAAAGGGGGGTTTATATCCTATACGCCTCAATAACTCCTTGCTCTGCCCATAGATTTTTTTTCCATAAAAAATCGTTTTGCATTCAAATTTAAAAGAAATATGCTTACCAAATTTTAAGACTGTGAATCTAACAGTTCAAAAACATGATTTTTTTTGTATCTATAACCTCCTCCTTAAGCTTTAAAAATTCTCCTTCAGGGTCAGTTTTTTCGGAAAAAAACCCTTCTTTAGTGGACCTGTAATATTAAGAATCCCTAAAAACCTAAAGCCAGTTAAAAAGTTAAAAAAATGACATTAAAAAAAGAAAAGCCCTTTAATTTTCAAATCCTTAAGGGTCAATTTACACTGAACCCCTTTTGTAGTGGAAGGAACGCGCCTACGAAAAGGAATAAAAATTTACTATAATTCCTTAAGCCCCACTCCCCGGAATGATTCCCCCCAAACCCCCTTTTAGCTTCCCAAATAATGCATAAAGGAACATCATCCCAAAATTTCAAAAATTTGTTAAATATGGAAATGATTAAATTATCTATTACGCCATTTAAGCCCCCTAATTGTCTCTTGACGTTCTTTTTTCTCAAAACCATTTTTTCTATAACGGGAAAATCCTCCCCAAATTTCAAGACTGTACATTTAATCGCCTAAACACGGAACCAATTAACGCTCCTTAATTCCCCACAACACCCCTTGGAGGACGATTTTAGAAAAACTCACTTTATCGCGGATTTTTATTCCTTTAAAAAAGAATACACATACCAAATGTCAAGTATGTAAGTCTTATGGTTCAAAAATGTTAATATTTACCTTTAACGTCCCTTAAGCCCTCACAACGCCACTTGCTGGTCGATTTTTGCAGAATCCGTTCTTAGCTTATCTCTACTTCATGGGAGGATCCAACCAACAAGCCTGCCAAATTTAATGTTTGGTAGGCTATCCAATTTCAAGTTTGTAAGTTGAATAGTTCCGGAAATATCGTGGTGAGTGAAGGGAAATGGGTGTGGGTCTTTTATCTTATTTATATATACAGATTATATGTTTTACGGAATAAAAAAAAATAAAACATTTTATTATTTGTTAATTCTGCGCGTGTTTATATAATCACATTGCAATTCGAACAAGGATTGTAAGCCTTAAGACCCACCGCATGCCGTTGAGCTCGAGTATGCCCACTTCGAAACCTCGCCAACGTCTTGTTCCAATCAAATTAACACCAGGACGAACTGATATCGTGTTTGATTGGGTAGCAATTTCAGAAAAAGTAAGGCAATCACCATTTATGACTGCCCCATAAGCCAAACCATCTGCAATGTCATTCCCGCAGACATTCACCGGCGATGGTACTCACTAAAAAGACAACTAATTTTAAAGATCTCCTTTCAGAAATTACCACCCCTAAAACATTCAAGCCATTCTTTCAGTAAGCACTCAAGCCATTTAATAGCTGGACAATCCGTTGTTGTCATGTAACCATGCCTCCACCATTCAGATAGATGCGGGAATAAAACCCCCGGCTATCACTGAATATAAAATATCTATATTGCCCACTCTCAGAAAAGAAAAATTTTCCCAAAGCGTCCTCAATAACTAGAGCTCTCCCCAAAAATTTTAGCAGTAGTCAGGATTTTCTTATAATCTAATACCTTTCCCCCTTTTTAAAATTAAAACCCCACCGAGACCGCGCCTACCCCCTTGCCTCAGTATAGATCTGTAACGCGTCACACTGGATTTTATGAATAGTGTCCTAAGTAAGGTCTCTAAGATACTCTGGATATTGAGTGCCTTTGTTAGTGTATGAGGATAATTCGGTTTTAAAAAAACCCGTTCATAGAACGTGTTATGAAATTTAAAAGAATCGTTGTTGTCCAAACTATTCCTGAATTATTTATCCCTAATGAACTGTATTTCAAAATTTAAATTTATTTTGCGATGAATTATCTAACAACTAATTTATAGTAAGAGACACATTAAAACCAATAAACATCAAACCTCATCATTAAATACTTTTCTAATTTTTTGTATAATCTATGTTAAAATAAATTATATGTATGTTAAAAAAAGTCGATTAAATAAAACCCCCTGACTGTATCATATTACGTATATTATATTAATTACTACTCTTGAGCTCGAGTTATTTAAATACCGTATTCCCTTGATTTTACGAACAGTATCTTTCCATTGTTAATGCTACTGAAAATCGCCAACTTAGAATAGAAAGCAAGAAAAAAATAATCATTGAATGGAAAAATTAAGCTTCCACTCGTTTGATAAGGAAAAATGTAAACATCCATTTTTACCCCTTTCTTTTTTGACATTTCATTCCCCCAAAATTTTCTTTCCGGGATCCAATTTTATCCCCAAAAATTTTGTTTTCTGTCAGCATTTTTTTTTTTTTTTTGTTTCATGTTTTTTTTTTTTTTTTTTTTTAAATTCTTAAGCATCACAAACATCGTTAAATTCATCAAAACGAGTTCTCTATGATGCAAGTACGAAAAGAAAGGTAAAGTTATACGTGGAAGAAAACGGAAACCATGCAGTGGCAAAAAATTTGATATAGATGAAAAAATATACGTCAAACTAAGCAAAAATGATATGAATTTTGCTTGTAAATTTTCAACAAAGTACTTCACTAGACTAAAAATAATATTGGATTTCACCGAATACGACACTGTGTGGAAAAATGCTAACACCGGCACCTGTTCTTAAGTCAAAATGTAAAAGTTGGAAATTTACAAAACATTTTCGGGAAAAAAAAATAAATTTAAGCTTAGAGCAATCACAGGTTCACATATGTATTTAAAAGTTTTTATTACTAGTAAATTGAATTAATTTTTCACTCCTTATTAAACTCTCCTTTTAAATTTTTTTAAATTTTTTTTAAAAAAATATTTTGTACTTTTTTTTTATTTTCTCCCAAAAAAGTGGGGAAAAATTTGGGGGGGGGGCTTAAAAATTCGAAAAAAACTTGTTACCCTCAACTAAAAGGGGAAATTTATTTAAAAGGGGTGCTTCTCCTTTCGTTTTCAACCCAAATATTCAATCATATTTTTTTATCGCGCTTCCCCCATACAAAACTTATTAAATTCAATAAATACTATTTTTTGAAGCCTTAAAAATTACATTTCAATTTTTAAACCCCTTTTAAATGCTCTGGGTATATAAAAGTCTCCCTCAGCCCCCTTTTTTTAATTACCCAGGACGTATATATACGTCTTTTTGAAGTGCAATATTTTCTAGTAAATGCTATCCATAAAAATATTCCGAAGGCTGTGGAATGCAATAAAAATAACTTGACTGTATTCGCGAAAGATTTACTTATTCCAGAAGATTTTTTTTTATTTATTCCTTTACTAATCCCTTCTCGATACACCACATACGCTCCCATACGTGTTAAACAGCGGTATTGGGGAGCGAATCGTGTAATTTTAATCGGCTTTGGAATAATTAATTATAAACCGGACAAATCATCAAGATAAGTGTTAATTTTTGCATATAAGTATATGTAGGAAAATTACATGTGGTTACTAGTAATTATAAACGTTCTTAACTTAGTATTGTTAAATGAATTATAAAATGTATTGAGCAATACTGATATATTTATAAGTGTATTATTTCAGTGTGAATCTGTGTTTTATGTTTTATTATGTCCGAATGTATTTTGTTTGTCTCCTTTCAGAAAATTAATAATTTCTTAAATAATCTTTTGTTTTCGTCTTTTCAATATGCTCGCACCCTCCTTGCAGGGTTATGACGCCCCTCTAGGAGGGCGTGCCTTACAGTTTGAGAACACTGATTTAAGGCATGCGTACTCAAAGTCTATTCCGATAAATTTATTCCGACTTAATACACATTTGTAACACCATCTAGAATTTCTACTCATCTTTTATCTTTTATCCTATTCTTCCGTTATCCTTCTCATGCACTCATTACACTTCTGCTTAAATAGTAAAGCTTACCTGTATACATCACGGTCCCTACACATTGTAATAAAGCAGTGGAAGTTAGTGAATGGAAATATGCTAAATGTAAGAACACATTACGACCCTAACTTGTAAATGAAACAAGGTTTATTGCTGAATTCAAACGCCGCACTACAAAATCACTTTCAAATTTTCTAAGTCCTGGTAATTAAAATAGCAAGTTCCTAAGCTATGTTAAATCCCAAGGCTTGAATATAATTGTTCCTGAAATGCACGTAAATATCTTAAACTTACTCTTCAGACGTATTCTTAATTCATGAATCGCATTTTGTAAGTTCTCACTAACGACACATTTTCAAATCCGTCTTTCATTTATCATTGAGCTCTAACACATTCAGTGTTATTATTAATTTTCATTTCTCGAATTAGTTATTAGAATTTTCACCTCACATACATAATAATGTATTAACTGACAGACTGATGTATCTGATCCGGGTGAAGACATGGGGAAACTACAAGGGGAAAATATAAATTCTCAAATTCGTACAGCATGTTTCATGGTGTAACGCATTGTATTTCAATAATTTCTGACAATTTCCTGCTTCTGATTCTAATAGTTGATGCAAGATTATGCAAAAATTACCCCAAATGTCTTTGTGAAATAGAAACACTAGGTAGAGAGAGTCTACTGCACAATTTCAATAATCTGTAAGATTTGTCAGACTGTGTAACCTTTTAGATGAAGGGACGATGCTAGTAAATTGCAAATGAACATTTACATACTTATAATTAAATCAATATCGTCCATCAAATGTATGCATAGATTTTTGATTTAACAATTAATCTAGTTATAAAGCCATGGGAATACGATCGCAAAGACACGTAATTAGTCTGAAGTTATTGATCGGCGGGTTCTCTGTGTAGCACCACGTAATTCACTATACAAATACATTTATGTATATAATTATCTATTTATATACTATATATAACAAAAGTGTCAAAAACTCAAAGAGGCTAACTTAGACCAAACAAACAAGGTTTAACTTAAGTTGGGCGGCAAAAAAAGCCAATTTTCATAGGACCGTAGAAACTATATTTACCTAATTGTGGTATATTCAAAATAAATGTGCGCATTTTGTTTAATGGAAAAAATAAAAAATAAAATATTTAAAAAAAAAAAACTTTTTGGATTTTACTCAAATGATTTTTATTTGCCTGGTTTTGTTATTTTATTATCTATTATTGTGTGCCAAAATATTGGCTGAACCACACAAATGTTGGTTGCGAATCACATGCGGCCCGCGGATTGTTAGTTAGACACCACAGCTTTATATAAACACATAAAGGTATTTTTGCCAAAAGTACGGTTCACTTATAGCAGGCAACTGTTATTGCAAAAGAATGCTTCCAAGAATTTAGAAACGTTGAAATTACGAAAGTTCATACTTTGCAATGATTTGTAAGGTTCATCTACTTTGACTTTTTTTTTTGAAAATTTGAGCTATAAAGGTATTATCAATACTTCTCACTGGACCTTTAAATTAGAAAATTATCGCAAATGCTAGTAGTCAGGGGATAAATATATTACGAGTCTGGAAATATGTTACTTTGGCTTCTGCTAGACTTTGTTTTGATAATAGCTATTATAGAAAATATGTATTATACACTATTATACAAATTCTTTACCTAATCCTAAGCGAAATAAGTGTGGAAGAAAGTGTATAGCATTTTTTTTGGAGGAGGGCACAGTTCAGAGACGAAACGGGGGGATCAATTCCAGAGATTTTCACATGCAAAAAATTAATTTAAGTGACTAACACCATCTAGCAATTCAGAATCTGCTTTAAGATCTGCTTTTCTCTTTTGGATAATAAATTTGATTCTGATCAAATGTAATGAATTAGTAATGCTTTTTTTCACGATTTCAGAGATTCTTTTTTTCATTTAATCATCACTTGACGTGATGATCTGACCATTCAGACTTGTCTTTTGTTTGAAATTCCAATCTTTTTATTCTTTTATTACAGTTGCCAGGGTATGCTTCATAAAAATATAATAGTTTTCTTAATACTTAATATTTGTAGTCAAACTTTCACTATCATCACCACGTTCAAAGACATATATTACGATCTAATGTTCCATTTTTTTAAAAATATTAACTCAGTCGCCTAGATATTACTGGGTCACAATCGATCATTTGTATAAAATCATCAAGTAGGCATTATAATAAAGCCACGTAGCTGGTATACTACAGCGTGTTGAGCAAATGAGTTACAGTTGATAGGAACTAGTAATATAAATATATATAAAAAATCATATATCATTTATGAGTGGCACATTTTTTAGGTTTATATATAAACCAATTAGAATTAATTAAATTAAATACAGTTAAAGTAATTCCAAGGTTAATGTAAAAAGGTTACACCTTTTCTTTCTACATAGGCTGTTGGACTATTATTTTTGTTTGTTAATATTTATTAATTTTTTTTAAATTTAATTAAGGAATTAATATTTGAACATAACTGTATTAACATCAAGCGTCATCCACTACAAGTTTTAAAAATGTACTTGAACTTGGATTAGTGAACAGAAAGTATTTATATATATATATACATAGGGAGAGAGTGAACCAATAGTAGGAAATGAAAAAAATAAGATACTTTACATAAAACACCAAATTCACACCCAACAACATTTCAGAAAATGTATTAAAATTTTTGAAACAAAAAATAATACTTTTCAAATTTACTTGAAATGACGCCCTTAAAATTTGCCGCCTTGGGCAGGGCTCCATTTTTGGCCCTAGAACCACCCCTGATGGTAATATATTTTTTAAATGCTTGTAATAAATGCGTCTTCGAGATAAAAAAAATTAAAAAAAATTTATTAAAAAGTTATACGGAATGCTTTTAAATTTAAGGACTTTTCATTTAAAATAGCACTATTACATCAATAAATGTGTTAGATAAATTAATACCAATATCATATTTCAAATCACTTAACATTCAATTTTGAAAGCTTTGTTTTACTAATTGTAACTTACATTGCAATTTGACAATATATATATATATATATATATATATATATATATATATATATATATATATATATATATATATATATATATAAAATATTTATATATATATATATATATATATATATATATATATATATATATACATATATATATATATTATATATATGTATATATTTGAAAAACCTGATACATCTGTAACACTTATTTAAAAGGATGAGAACACTTATTTTCACTATGGCAGAATCATACTTCATATTTAATAGAAGCATTTCTCTGCATTTAATAAATAATCGATTTTTTTAGCATTTTTTCGGCTGTATAATTCATATACCAAAGATAAAATGAAGATTACGTTATGTGGTAGTTGTTGAATACAAGAAGAGACGAAGTAACATAATTTTATCCTGAAACATACTTTACGTTTATCATTAGAGCGCAGGTCACGTAAAAGTGCTTATTTATTAGATTTGTGCTGGAGAGTGGGTATCGTAAAAATAAAAAAAATAAATAAAAGCATAAAGTTCCGTTGAGAAAAACGAAGTAGTTTTCGATTTATTGCAATTTCAGTGAATGGCCAAACTCATGAGAAATTTAGAACCGGCATACAGCGTGTTAAATGACAATTAATCTTTTCTATTTCCAATAGGTATTTTATTTATATACTATTTTAGTATTGTGAGAATTTAAAAAAATATCTTAATATAGCTATTATTTCCTCAAGATTTAAAATGCTTGCAGTTTAAAGGGGTTATTTTTATCTCCCTCCGAGGTTTCGAAATTATAAATTAAAAAAAAACTAATACTTACATAGCATATAAGGAAGAATACACATAAACAATTCAAGTTTTATTTATATACCATTAAGGTGTTCTATGTGAGAAAAAACTTAGTTACACCCCATGCATCAATGCAATATTCCAACTCCGGCCACAGTCTAACATGGTAATATCAACGCTATTGACTGCAGCTGTTATCGCTTCAGTGTTTTGTGAAAACTTTATTTTTTGCATAAAAAGAAGTTTTCGTACTTCTTTGCCGTGTAATGTGGCAAAACTTCATGGAAAGATAACACGTTCTGTCCATAACGTTGACAGTACCATGTTGAGTCGACCTGAAGCAGGAACTGGGTTATCGCATTGATGTACGCCATGTAGCCAAAAATTTATATATAGAACAACCGTAAGGTATAAATTAAACTTGAACTTTTCTGTATTCGTTTTAGTCCCTTTACTGTTGTGCTTCAAAACTATAGAAAAATTATGAATAACTGTGTGTTATCACCTAGAATTGGATTGATGTTGTGTTTTTAATTCACAAATCAGGTGAAGAATGAGGAGTATAATTATACGGATTCGTTTAATAATAAACATGATAATGTGCGATTTTTGTTTATGTGTGTGCCCATAGAATATAAAAACATTGATTAAAATTTGTTTTGATTCGATATATTGTCTAACACAAAAGATAACTTTGAGGTCAATCATAATATGAACCAGTAATTCAAATAATTAAAATAAAGAAACGTGACCTCAAAAGGGAGTATATTTAAATACCTATTTCACTCCATAATGGATCTTTATTTTTCTTAAAGGAAAAATAACATTGTAAAATATATTATAAATTCTGCAGTTTAAAGTTATTTAATGAAGTATATAGCTGTAAAATCAAGAAAAGAGGAAAAGTGAAGATTAATGGGCATGTCTGGAATGTTAAAGAATGGATCCTGGAGGAGAAATAAATTGTCGTCTTGTCTTGATGAGTTTTGAGAAACACAACTATTTTTAAAGACTATGTGATAGCATATATCTTCCATAAAATAAAATCAAAATCTTTAGAATAGTTTTGAGGAGTAAGAACTCTTTTACTTACATTGAACAACAAGGAAACAAGTTTGGGTTTAATATCCTTTAGCCATTTTCCTGTTTATATGAGTTATTAAATTTTATTGCTTCATTTATATGATGTACTAACAAATATATTATCTTTACGACTTGTTTGAATTTTGAAAGTGCTTGTATATGGGTTATAATATTAAAAAATAATCTTTTATAAATGGTTATAGTAATTACACAGTATCAATGATCATTTTAAATGTTAAAGTTTATGTATCCTTAAACTTCCAGACAAATAATATTGTATAAATTGATTGACATTATGATAATATTGTGAAACTATAATTGATTTTCCCAATGAATAACATTTAGCTTAGACGACATTATAACGCCATTACATTTGAGTGTTATTTCAGCATCAATTTCTTCATAATACGTCTCTAAAAACACCTCAAGTCTAATAACTTTATAAGAACTGAGTATTACGTGGTAATTAATTTCGAATTCAATTAACATTATTTTATACCCAATAATATACTCTTATAGTTTCCAATTTCAGTTTTAAGAATGCTGTTTAAGTAAATAGCTAAATTTAATAATGTTACCCTATTAGATTGTTGAAAAATTCTCATTTTAAAATTTTTGAATCTTTAAGTAATTGTTGAAATTCCAAAATATGACTTTTTAAATTATGTTAAATAATCAAACTATTTTGTAATTCATATGTATTTTAAGTGTTTGGATTAAACAGATCTGTAACTCTTACAAATTGTTCAGGAAATTTTTAAATTTTTCTTCATTTTGATCCAAGAATTATAAGGAAGAAAAATTCTTTATCAAAAATTAATTATATAACTTTCAAATCTTATATTTTAAGTTAATTATAACAAATTATTAAAATAATGTTTTATATGACTACTGTATTTTATAATTTTATAATTAATAATATTTTTAAAATTATTATTTCTTTCTCTATATCTCGTATTACTTTGATATCTGAGTTACAATTAAGATATTAACTATACTATTTTTGTGATTCTTTATCCAATAATTTTCAGTTACAATAATTAAATGTCATTTTGCTTATTTGAGGGAGACGCAGTAATAAAATGTTACGTTGATATCAAAATAAAAGTGTTGTTATCAATAACTTTCTAAATGTCTTTCTAAACAAGATTGGTGGCACATGTAATAGCTCTAAGTACTTAAATTATGATTTGATTGAATTCATTAGTTATCGTAAGGGTACAAGTAAATCATAAACCTTCACAAAAATCACTGTCAAGAAGTTGCGGATGTGCGTTGGACCAGTGTGGTTGCACGTAGTCACCCATTAAATTTTAGTCTGCATCAATGTCCTTCAGTAAAAGACACGAGTGGGCAGGGATGTTTTAAGATTCTTTAAGGTCCTAAGCCCAAAAACTCTTAAGATTTTTTGAGGATCTGGGCCCTATGCAAAAGTAGGTGGCCCCACCTGAGGTCTTTAACCCGCTGTCACTCGCGCGTGTTTTTGCTACCGTCGTTACTCGCGGGGTGTAGAGAACACCCCAAACTTTTAACACGTGTATTTAATTATGAAACTAAAATTAAGTCATTATGATACACATTTATAAAGTGCAAGATGTTTTTTGTATTATACAAATAAAATTATTAAATATATTGCATATAAATGAGAATAACATTAATTTAAACTTAACATACAAAATTTTCATTTTAAAACACGCATAATTTTATAATTTTTTATAAACCAGTATATATATATATATAAAGCGTATATACCAGTAATAAATATACTTTTTAATTAATGAGATAATAATAGTAGAAAGTAGAAAAATAATATTTTAATCATTTTCCAAACATTCAGAGCAGACTGTATACATATGGTCAACTTCTCGCGTGAGTTCTTAGCCCCCCAGATAAACTTTTGAAGGTCATTACATTCCAATCGTTCGAGAAAGAGGGATTGCATCAGGCCTGTAGGTTCAATGACCTAAAATGTGCAGCTACAGAAAAATTCGTGGTTCTGCGAATTCTTTTTAGAATCCTGGGAGGATTTTCTTGTTGCTGGGGTGTACAGAACACCCCGCGCGAGTGATCACGGGTTAAAAGTAGACACTATATAGCATGCATTTTCAAATGAAACAAATAAATGTGTTCGATTCACTATCTCAAAAACGTAGGCACAAGCTGGATCAACCGATGGCCACATTTCGACTAAGTGAGTCAAATGATTGTTTGTGTGGTATTAAGCCTCATCACATAATAATTGTCTTACCATATTTGCCAGTTGGCATGCTGTTTGAAATTTTCGGTACGGGAATAAGATTTGACCAATAAAATTTAATCATGATCGTAATAAGACACAGTGGTGTAGTGTACATGCCCGCAAAAACACACACACACACACATACACACAACTTCTACATTGCGGAGGGGCAGGGACTCTAGGGTGCTCAAAACTTGTCTGGCACTAAGTACATATTTGGGCTTGGAGCCCAAAACCTTGCGACATAGCCATCTGTCGATAGCTATGACGTGGGGTTTCGCAAGTTGGGGGGGATTATCTGGGGAATGATAGGGGAATTCCTATAATTCTTAATATGATTTTTTATTAAAAATTTTTAAATTTACTTAGATATCGAAAAAAACTTATATTAAGTGAGAATAAACCAAAAGTGCAGTTTTAACAAACCCGGTTTTCCGAAATTTAGACCCCTTATCAATATAAATATATTTAGATCCGCCTAATCTCGTTTCAATAATTTTTTTTAGCGTTCAAAATATATTTTTCCTTTTACCTTGGGGGAATTTTCCAATGCCCGGGCCAAATCCAAATTTTTTTCCCCCAAGGGAAGTACAATGGTATGTACTTTTGAATAGTTTTTCGGAGGGGGGCCTTGATTAAAAACCGGAAAATACACCCCCCCCTATTTTTTTTCCAAACGGGTTTCTTTAAATTGCCATTTTTTTGCTCATTTAAACTTTCAAACTTTTTAAAGGTTATCTTATTTGGAATTATGTTTTGGTTTTACTTTTTGGATTTAGGTTAAAAATTTTTCCCATTAATCGTGGCGTAAAAAACCGTAAAAGGGTTAGGTTGGGAAGAACGTGAAAAATTAAAACCCCGGGGTTTGCTGGGGTGCCCAATATAATCCGTTACCCCACCCGTAAGACAAAAAGTCCAAACAAAAACGGGGCCCCCACCCATCTGGTCGTTTCCCCAAGACGTCCCTGTTTTAGAAGAAGATGGTTTTAATAAAAGTAATACAAATTTTGGAAAGGGAACCTCTGACGGTTTTATTGTCCCAGTTCATTATATAGCTTTTTTGTACAAGTTTTTCATACCACCGAAACGTTATCCTCCTTGTTGATAATAAAATGAAATTCTTTCTCCATATTAACTGGAGTTTACAATCCCTTGTTAGGATTGAAATGAATCTCATCGATAATGAAGATGAGAATTCGCTTATGTTGTGTTTGGTTTTCGTGTTCATCCCTGTAAGCAGTACATACGATCATTTTTTAAAAACCCAAAGGTATCAGTGCCCGGAAAAGGGAAGCTGTGAATTTAATGAAAAATGGATATTTATCATCTAGTTTCCCCTACCCGTTTTTGGGTCCAAAACCAGGTTTTGATTCAGTGTCTATTTTCTTACTTAATTATTTGTAGCTCATCATTGTGCTTGTCTTTTGAAGGGCTTTCCAAACTCATGATCAACATTTCTATCACTTCTAAGCAAATGTGCAACATTTACTAAGTCACGTACTTCCACGACCAATCTGATCTTTCTACCATGTGTAAAGGTTTTGCGTAGCCAATCAATTTGCAACCATTTTGTATTTTTGTTCATGTTTTAACTCTCAGTGAATATCTGGAAATACACCTTTCCATTTTTTTTTTCTAAATTGACTTGAAAAATGTGCACTGATTCCATGTCTTTTCTGGACCATTACATTTTGATTTACCTTTATTTGAAATCCTTTCATAAAATTTACATTCTTTTGGAAAAAACTTTGAATTTTTTTAAGTTTGGGTTAAATAATGTTTTCGGTATCAAAAAAATACAAATAAAAAGCATATAGTAAAAAAAAAATAATATAAATACCTTTTTCACAGTTATGCAAATTATATAATAAAAACCTTTTGAAATTTCCTTTCCTTTGCTTTTGAATTTTTTTTATAAATGTAGTCGGGATTCCCCCCAGTACAAAAACATTAAAAAAATTCAAAGGCTGTATTTAAAAAATGCAATTTTTTTATGCCTATTCCTTACCACACAAGTTTAAACAATTATAATACAATGAATTAATATTCTCTTTTCTCGTTCGTATTTGGGTTTTTCCTGGCCTTCTGAAAAGTAGCAGGCCGACCCCGCCCAATTCGGTGATTTTCCTTTATAAAATGACAGCTCATTGTATGTTATACGGGATGAAAAAAATCACTTGAGAGTCCGTTTTTTTGGTCTCTCGCAAAAAAATGTCTAAACCCAAACGCATCTGAGACCTCAGGTGCCTCCCCTGGGGAAGAAACTTTTTCAAACTTACTTGTGGGAATTTTACTCCTAAATGGTGCCCCCCACAAAAAAATTTTCCCCGCTCCTGGGAATGTACTAGGTCTACAAAGGTAGAAATACTAATACGCAGCTCCATTACGGAAAAAAAAGAAAAAAAAAAAGGAAAAAAACTGTTATATTTTCCTTCTTTTCCATTTTTTTTCTAATATCGACGTACAACAATCACTAGTTCCGTGATACTTTTAAAAGAAAACTAAAATTACTAGAAAAGATTGATGTGTAATTTACTGAAAAAGAAAGCAAAATTCTGAATCAATTTACTGACACAAACTATTTTATAGCTGAAAATGTAGATTTATGCAGATATATGTTTAATGACCGAGTTTATAAAAATTGTTCATGTCATCGGAATTTATAATTGTTCATCAAGTCATCTCGAATAAAACTTTTTACATTTAAATGACATCCGTGTACACACAACTTTCTTCCCCTTTAACTTCCTATTTCATTTACTTTAATGATATTCCTGTCTAGACTCCATAAAATATATTTTCTTTATTTGCAAACTTGCAAGTTATTTTGAAACTATTTTAATTTGTTAAGATGAAGTTCATTACAGAGTTTTTCCACATATTACACTGACACATTAATACACAATTTATCTTTTCAAAAGTTGGAAATGAATGATGAGTTTCTTCAGGATTTACTTTTTGCAGAGCAGATTTTATATATTTTTTTTTTAAATATATATCCAGTATGAGATATAAACAAAATAATTCTGTACTTTCAATCAATATAACTATTTAAAAATTAAATATTTATTAATATATTTCATCTTAAATCCTTAAGGCGAATTAAGGAATAGGTGAACAGAGTAACTGACGAATTTGTTTTGTCTTTAAGAAAATTAAATAAATTGAAATGCACCGAATTAAAGTTATGCCATTAAAATTACTTTCAAGTTCCTTCAAATAGTTATACAAAATAGAGTTCCATTTCAGCCAAGTACCACTAAATACCCGCCGTGTAGATTAGCGACGCACGTTAAATGTGTTGGAGATCATACATCCTCCCGTTGGCGAGGGGGATGGAATTTAGAAGGGAGTGTCAGCTCAGATGTCATCCTCATCACTTGGTCGTGGTTCCAAATTGCGTGGTTTATCTTTCAAGATTTATTACGAGGTTCATGAGGTTCATATAGAACCGGGGTAGGCAATAAGTCGATGGCAATCGACCGATTGACCACCAAAGCATTTGGGGGGCCCCACTTTCACTAAAACATAATAATTATTTCATCATATGATGGTCCAGAAATATTTTAAATGTACGGAGAGAAAAAAAAATCGAGTAACAAGAGAACATTTCTTTAAATAGAAATATTACACTTCACTATTTGGAGGTTATTTTAAGAAGAAAATTGTAAAATGTTCTTGGTTACAGGAAAAAGTTCGCTAAATACGGAACTTCGCAAGATAGAGGTTGAATAAAATGGAGGTTCAACTGCATTGTAGACTTTCTTTTAGCTCACTGCACCTGCGTTACTGGGTGGACCGCAACACTTTGAAAAAATTAGAAGTAGCCCGTACCCTGGAAGAGTCTGTCCACACCAGATATTGAACATTAAGACCCTATCCCTTTACCTCAAAATATTCAAAGTGTCTCCTTCGAGTTTAATCCAATTTTTCAAAATTATTCGCAAGTATGATGCAATACAAATATTAACTTATACTTCATTTTAATTTTTTTTGTATCAGTTTATCTCACACTTTTATGATGATCTAATTTTTATTTTCAGTGATAGATCAGATTTAAATAGTAGAGTAATCTTGGCAAATGTGGGCATTAAGGTAATATGGGAACATTTAAGGAAATACCCGTAGTACACGTAATAGTTTTGAGTTGGAACATTCACACTGCGGCATTAGCAAATCTTTAGTGTCTTGGTAACTATGTGATTCGTTTGTATTGTTGTGCGGCTAAAACCGAAGTGCAAATGAACTATTTGTAATGTAAGTATAATTATCTGAATTTTCGAGTCGGGGTTTTTGTTATATTTTAGTTTACTCTCAAAATTAATTAATTTTGTTACTATAAATGGCTGAAAACTTATGGAGTGTAGTATCCATTGGTGGAAACAGATGGTTTCACTCTTTCTCCTTCCACAGTTGGAAATGCCAGCTATTTAATAATGCCGCAGAGTAAATATGAACAGTAAAATTAAGGGTAATATGGGCAGTACCGAAATGTTACAATATTTTCTTTTTATGAGGCAATTAAATTGAGATTGATCGTTTGATGCTCTTGCAATAACCATTAGGTAATTTATGCTGAAGGTTTGAATTCTACCAAGAAGAGAATTGTCAACGGAGGTCATACAAAGGTGTAGGAACAAAACGCTGACAATAGCGAGTGCGAGCTAACAGAACGTATCCTGCATTTGTCCTGCTTGTGGTGCTAACTATTATAATGAAAATCAAGGACATGAATGAGTGCATCGTTGTGGCTGTCTTTCATGCTGTTTTACTGAGGAGTGAGTCGAGTTAGAGGGTGACTCCTTTTATTTATAATGAATGTAGAATATATAATACCAGTTCAGGTCCTCAATAAGTGTTGTTTTTCTTTAACTTTGTTATAATTTGTGCTAATTTAATATTCTATCTGATTTTCATCATTCAATTATTCTTAATTTATAAATAAAATCTTGGACACATTGGCGACACAATTTGTTGAATAAAAAAGGAGAATTTAACTTTCTTTCTTATCATTTGCCAAACATGAAGTTTGTGCAGAAATTCCTTTCTGTGATTGGGAAAAATAAATGCAGAGATAACAGTTTCTCTTATCTATTTTATAATGCAACCTGCTCATATTTCCGACCATTGTGCTCATATTAACTAAATTATCAGTCAAATATGAGGAATTTCAGAATTTGTTTCGGAGCTTTTTTATACACATACCAACAAGAGTTAGACAATTGTTAAGCACTGTTATAAAGACCTTACTCTAAAGTTTTAAATACCTTAATTTAGGGACAAAGGCAAAGTGTTTAAGTGTAGTATATTTTAAATTAAGTGTTTTGGAGCAAATAATTTCCAAGTTTACCCAATTTATTGAAATTTAGGAAATATAAGTACAGTACTCAGGTATAAACTGTGTTTTTTTTTTCTCACAAAATTGCAATAAATTTAGAAGTTACGGAAAACTGCTAAGTAATTGTGTGATTAAATTTGTCAATTAGGCTAAGAGCATTACTACAATTAATCAGTAATAAATTAACATACAACTTTGTATAAACAACTATCATTCAAAATAATTTAAAATCCCATATATTTATTTTGGATTGCATGTACAAGCATTTAAGCAACAAGTTTGTTATATATAGTATGAGTAATTTATAGATAATAAAATATCAGGACATATGTTTTTAGATATTACATACTTAGTTTTTCTTTATTTGTCCTTTAAAATTTCATGAAGAAATATATGAGATGCAGGCTTCTTAAACTTTGGATATCTGCGACCCAATTTTCGATCATTATTTCCATAGCGCCCCCATACAATAACAATATAATGAATGCAATAAAAAGGTACTTTGACGCTAAAAATCACAATACGACTTTAACCATAAACGATACAAATGATCGAGATAAGTATTAAACTTTATATTCACAAGCCCATGGGGAACCCTAGTAATTATTATGCTTCTTTTTAATTTAGTATTGATAAATTAATTATCAAAAACATTGTGTAGTTTTGATACATTTATATCGATGTAAAAGCGTATTTAATTTTTATTATGTCAGAATGTGTTTTTGTTCCTTTCTAGCAATAAATTAATACTTATTTTAAATCTTTTATTTTCGATTTTTCAATCGGCACCTCTTATGAAGGAATAGCATGGCTTCTTAGGGAGGCACGCTCCACTGTTTAAAAAAGGCTGCTCTAAGGAAATAAAGTGGAAATGTATGGGGCTAAAATTAATTTTGACTGTTTGGAACTATATATTGTTTGAATAATTAATCTATAATATATGTAATGATTCTCTTTAATTTTCTTGATTGGGATTTCTATTAATTAATTACGGCCCTGACATCGCTTTGTAAAAACATGGCTTTGTAATACTTTTTAATTAACATTCTAATAAGAAATACATCTTTGATTGCAAATTTAATTCTTAAAACATTGCCGTCTCTATAAATTTTGTGGTAAAACGAAATATTGCATTAGCTCCCGGATGAGTTTATTAGTTGAGATCCTTCGAACGGAAAGAAGAAAGTATTTGTCTGTGACAAAATTAACGCGTTTTTCTTGTTGTAGCTTTTATGATAACTGCGTATGTTTGTTTGTGTAATGTATCGCCAAGAACCGTCATAAGTAAACTCATGTTTGTTATCAACATATCAAGAAGTAAACATTTCAAAACCAATAAATTTAAAGGAATTTAAAATAACACTTTAAAACTAGTATATTTACATTTCGTATCATGTATAAGTATACTATTTATAAGAGTAAACTCCTATCAAGGCATATAATTTAAATTCAATAAGGCCTGGAAATCGAATGCGTGCCATTAGGCAGAATACTTAACGTTACCCGGAATGAAGAATTTATGCTAATTGAATGAGAAGTTTCAGCATATTTACCGCATTTCCCGATGGTAATTTCTATTTTATCTGGCCAAATAGCATACATTCTTAGAATATTCTGCCACCTTTGCATTAACACAATTATTTTAACAGAGCTTTGCCCTAGTTATTTAATTGCTTTGTTCAAGTTTTGAAGTTTATTATGCTGCGCATAGTCACATACACGCTTCAAAGAAATGCTATCTGAAGAAAAAATGTTTCATTAATAATTCAGTCAATTTATTTTGTCTAATTAAAATAATCTGTGGAGTAAAAGAAATGTGTATACATTTCTTTTTTTTTCACAAGGAGCTAGCTATATACAAAATTATGTTTATTTACAATCATTTTCTAAATATACATCATTGAATAAATCACATTTCCTTTAAAGGGAAACTTAAGATTAATATTTTATTAAAAAATATATAAAATAAAAATAGACTTTTTTCAACCATGTTTACTATTTATCCTTTAAAATTATAACACAATTTAATATAAGACAATAATAATAATTTTTTTTGTCAAATGAAAAAGAAATGTTGAAATACATGTTTACTATTCTTAAGTAGAATACTTTTAATTGACAGGTCACTAGCAATAGTTTTTGCTTTTGAAAACTACTTCCATCACTGCAATTGTTTAGAGTTATTATTAATGCAGATTAAATATATTTTGTTGAAATAAAATTTAATCTATATATAAAAAGAATTAAATCAAATGTATTTATGTTTTAACTTTTCATAATCAGTTGTATTTCTGATTACTCATGAATTCTAACCTATTGGCAGAATTTTCTGACTTCATTTAATTTAACGTGGGTCGTTTCTCCTACTATCCTTTTTTTCTCTTTTTTTTTCAAAACCACTTTTACACCTCAAAAATGAGTATGTTAATTGCAAAGCTCTTCTTAACGCTTTAAACATTCAGTGTTATATGTTATATAGCCAATTTTTATCATAATTGTTTGCTTTATATCCTGAAATATATTTTTGATGTTACATTATCAATATACAATATGAATCAGTTAACTATAATTTATCTTAAATATAAATATTCCTGTTAGGATCTAAAATTAACAATACAAAAAAATAAAGATTTTATGCATCAGATTTTCTGAGAACTTAACTTTTCATATAATTATGTAAAAAAATATCAGATAGGTTTATAAGAAGAGTTAGGAAGCTTTTATAATTGCCACTCTAAACTACATGGAAATCTGCTACAAAATCGCACTGAGGCTTAAAAATATTTTCTTAACATCTTGAGTTTTATAAACATACAACACTTTACACATACTATAACTCAAACATTTTAAGATAATACAATTCATAAATTTCTCTAAGCAAATACGTATGTCAAAAGACAAAAACGTAAGGATACAATAAACAAAAACCCTTGGAGAAAAACAATATTCACTATAAAAATATCTATTTTTCGGTATCAATGGGATTTTTTTTACCTGTTTTATAACTAAATACTGTATTTGCTTACTTTAAATTACAGGGAAACAAATGTAAGAGAAAATTTTAATATGCTGGTCTCCTATTAGTAACAAACGGATAATATGCAATTTTGTGAAACCGTTCAAATAGTTCTTCCTCTGTTCCACACAATATAATGTGTCAAACTTATGCAAAGAGCTCATAAATTGCAAAATTTAATTAAAGTGTTAATGCTGCATTTAAACAAATCCACACACAGTACAATGAGTAAATGTATCAGAATAGCTAACAGGTAGTAATAGTTCAATATTCTTATTCAATATTCAATAGTTATTATTAAAAATAATTTTAACTTAAAATCGTTTAATTTTTAACATAAACATATTTTAATACAAGTTATTATCATGGCTTCTAATCAAATAGCAAGCTCAAGAAATTATATTTCAAAATATAGTGTGCTATAATTTTGAGTTAAGCTAGAATTTTTTCTCGGTCATCAGCTCATGCTATTAGTAATAAAATGTACAAAAAAATGTTAATAAAAATTCTAAAAAGATTATTTTTGTTTACGAACAAATACTATTATTTTTGCTACTACTAGTGCTACTAACATGAAAACTATATTTACATTTTCTGTATCAATTACTTATTATTTAATATTTTCTATTTTTTTATCATGATTAGGCTTATTGTATCACTTATGAAAAGAAGAAAAAAAGAAAAAGAAATATTATTCAAAACCCTAAAATGGTTATATCTCACTACGAACAATGCAACTATTTTTGCTACAACTAGTGCATACAAAAATTCTATATCAACTATTTGGCAATAACTTTAGGTTGTATTTTAATCATATGATGCTTTTTAAATCAATGAAATAAATACTATAAGAATGTTAGAATTTTTTCTTTATCTTGCTCACCAATGTCTGGACGTCCGGAAAAGAAAGAACGTACCCTGATTACACTCAATATCATCGTACAGGCTATGGACTTGGTTTGGATGGTATGGACAGTCAATGGACGTCGGTAATCTGAACACAGCCAACGTTATATTTCTCAGAAATTAAACCTGTGGTTGTGCCCTATCTTTAAGGAATTAGATGCATTATCTTTCAAAAAGACACATGACAGTATTGGCCTGTTTTCCTGACTTACCTCGACACAGGATGTTTGCCATTTGCCCTGGCCGTCACGATCCTTAGATCTCACACTAATTGAAAATATTTGATAATAGCTGGCTGAGAGGCATGCCAACACCACTTTCCAGCCACTACGATCCATGAAATGTACCATATAGTTGGAGAGACTTGGAATATCTTGACTGTATCTGACATCCAAACCAGTTAGACTCTATGCCTGACTGGTTTAAGAGCAATTTAACTGCCAAAATGGATAGCTATGTGTACCAAATTCGGATCCTATGTGGTCCTAAATTGCCTACAAATTCAATTATGGTTTGTTTCTGTGCTTTATATATACACAATTAGTGCTTTTTTAACTAGCATTCCTTCTAGCTCTTGCAGTTTTAATAGTAAGCAATATATATACATAAATACTTACTAAAAGAAAAGAGATTTTTACATTTTATGTTACATAACGTGATCACATTTTACGTTGATTGTGAAACTGTATGAATGTTTATGAACCTTAAAAATGTGTCGGAAAAATCGGACTTTTTTTCAGGAATTAAGCTATAATCAAATAAGTGTAGTTTAAAGTTAAATACAACTTAAAGTGTATAAATGTTACATGCAATACGAATGAAAGAGAAAACTTCCAACCTTAACAGCGAAATGTAATTCTGGACACTAGATTGTTTGTTTCTATTTTAACAACCACATACATTCTAGTTAAATAAATATTTTAACCAAATACGTAAAATATTTGAACAATTGTTAGTAGAATGTAATCCTCGGTAACTTTTAAATTCTTTCAATAATCTGATAATTTCATTGGAAACATTGGAGCTAGGCTTATTTCTTATAGATTTTTATTTCTTTATATTACTCCACAATAATTCTATTTTAAGTTTTAAAAAGTGAAACAATTCATTTTAATAATTGTACCTAAAATTTATTGTGATGAACTTATTCATTGAACTAAAACTTAACAAACGAAGAAAAATAATATTGTGTATTTTATGATTTATTTAAAAAAAATTTAGATACAATTCCAATAACATATAATTCCATAACATTCCAGACAGCATATCCTTCCAGATCTAAAAAAATGCATTTGTACGAAAATTAAACTTTCAAAAACAAAAAAAAAATATTCGAAATTATTTTCTTTTGTAAGAAGTAATAATGTCTTAAAGGGCAAAGTTTTCTAAATGTCTTTCAAAATAATAGTACTTTGCATTATTAAGGAAATTCAAACTTTAATTAGAGTTTTTGTGAAACATTAAGTAATCAGTGCAGGAAATAATTTGATCATTTATAAAAGTAGTTTCAAATACATTACACTAGATTCACAAAAATTTCTTAAGAGACAATTGTAAGAAAATAAATCTTTGACTTTCTCTTTTACAGATAATTTGTTTAATTTATTCTATACATAACCACGTAAAATTAAAAATGTAATTTTAATTTATATTATTATTAGTCGCATTATTAAACTACTTTATGGTTTTAGAAATATACAAAGAAATGCAACATTTAAGATATTACTGTCATTTATGAATAAATGAAAAACATAATTGAAATAATAAATTATGTAACGCTAATTTCTAGCAATTATTTTAATATTAACAAATTAAGAATTTATTAGGTAAACTTTTCTGATAAAGAATAAAATTCCTTAATTTAAAATATTTTTTTTTTATGTTTATCGCTATATGAAAGCTAATAAAATATATAAACGTAATTATCTTTATGATTAAGAGCTTACATATTATGAAGTGTGCCAGTTTTAAACATAAGTACAGACAAAAATAGCAGCAAAATATAACAATTTTACATATAACAATCGTTTCTTTTCGGTGACAAACTTTGTCCGGAATAATTATATGTCCTGTATTCAGATATATGTTATTTGATGAATTTAATTAAACATTAATGTAAATACTTTCAGCTGTTCCTTAAGTTACTTCTATTTTTTACCTTTAGTTGAAAACCAAAACTATGGAATTCAAAACGTCCACTTAAACTTGAAAAAAGTTATTACAGCAACATTGATGTGTTGTAAATAATATTGATAATTAAAAACATACATCATTCGAATGAATTATAAGAAAAACAGTTTTTTCACAAATTCCGTGTTCTTCTATAAGATATACTTTAGTTCATGCACTTGATACATTTTTTGTACGAAATTAACACAAAGTTCTGGAACCATGCACATAAAATATGTTTAATTTTTTCAAAAAAAATTGACACCTTATTATACAGGAAAACACTTCCTTGTTCTCTTTTTCGTAGAACTTTTCATAATAAAGGTCAATCTTGTTAAGAACTTTTGATAAAAAAAGTTTTAAGGAACTTTGGTATAATTTGCTGCCCATGTCAGAAAAGCATTTTATTTTTTTCGTTTAAGAACTTATCTTCACATATACCTCCACTAAATAACAACATATGCATTTATTTTGTGTCAGTTTTGTGTAGTATATATTTAAATTGAATTATAGAGCATACTTTACTTCAAGACTTCCGATACTCAGAATATTCATTAGTTCATTCCTAAATTAGAAAGACTGGCAATATATATTTTTTAAAAAATTAAGAAAGGTAGAAATTTTACAAAAAAATTTATTTTCTCTGAATTTTTGCTTAACTAAACACAAAAATAATACATTCAAATTAGTATTGAAAGGATCTTTATGGATATATTGTGTGTATATATATACCGTCTGAACGCTTAGAGACTTTAATTTATCCTAAAATCTTATTTTTGTAGTTTGAATCATTCATGAAATGAATTTAGTTTTGCCTCATATAATTTTATGTAAAATACTGTGATGTATTTCGTGCTAAAAAATAAAAATAAAAAGGATTAGGATTTGCGTTTAACTTTTTTTGTGTGTGTTGCGTACAGATCCAACCTGGAATGTGTGAATTCAATTTTTAAGAAATAAAAATAAAAAATAAATTTAAATATGTAGTTTTTTACTTATAATATGAATCTAATTTTTTTAACATTATTAAAAGCTTACTGTAGACATTTGTCTTTGCCAACGTTTTTAAGCTTGATGAAAATATAGCGCAGTATTTTCATTCATAAATGCTTTTCATTTTACGATGGGACCATTTCTATGTTGTCACTGTTATCAGATTTTTTATATTTTTATCAACGTCACTATTATTGTCATAATATTGTAGCAATGTTTTTTACTTCACTGATATCATTAGCTACAACTTGATTTAAACCGAAAAATAAATCCATAAGCTCTTCGATGATAAATGGTCCATCAATTTGAAGTTACCAATCTTTTATAAACACGTATTCACACTGCTTGCTTAGTTGTTACGTAATCTTTGTAATTTTGCTCATTCCTTTTAGTTTCAGATTACTTTGCTGATTCTCAGTTAGAAAGTATCAAATACAGTCAAATGGATTGCTTGTCATCTATTCATTTCAGCGTTTTTATTTTTATTTGTCTGTGTGTTCTTCGGTTCGGAGAGTAGCTTTCCCTTTACTCTAACGTAGCCTACATTTGATCTTGTTCATCAGCACTTAACATTGACAAAGAAGAAGAAGCTACATCGCTATATATTCTTAAATTCTTCATATTCGTTTTCCTCACTCTAAAGCAGAGGATTGATTAACTGATTGAATATTAACACAGCACACTGTTCAGCTACACGAGGGCTTTTGGCGACGGACCACGTAATTTTGAACCATGGTCAAGTGACGTGGATGACACCTGAGCTGGCACCCCCTCTTCTAACTGCCACACCACACCAACAGGAGGATGTTTCAGCTCTCGACAGATTTAACGTGCATCGCTGCCCTACACGTCGGGTCTTTAGTGGTACTGGGCTCGAACTCATGACAAGGCAAGCCACGATCCGATACCTATATCACTCGGCTACCGCGGCCACCTAAAGCAGAGGAAGGATGAATCAGTAGTATTACCTGCCAAATGCAAAACTATCAAGTTTTCTAAGACTGTTTCTGACTTAGGGCAGTAGTGTAAGGATACGAGTGCTTTATAGCAGTGATCCTCAACCCCCGGTCCGTGGATCAAATGATGCCGTGCCGCCTAAAGAACATTAAACTATTGCCATTTTATTTAAAGTGGTGCATTTCTCTTGGACTTGCGCAACTTTCCACGGAAATTACTTTATATTCCACGTTAAATCACTTTTATTCATTTTTGGTGTATTATATTTTATTCTGAAGTCCATGGTATATTTATAAATGCAACTAAATTAAAATTGTAAAATTAAAGCAATCTAAAATATAAACAATCAACGTGTCCCACCCTCAGCGGACTGCGGTAAAATTATCAAACGTTGAACGGTCCGCAGCGATAAAATGGTTGCGGAGCACTGCTTTATAGAACCTAAATCTTCCTCTTTCAGCAGGTTGTTTCCGGATTATTGGGACACATTTTAAGATATCTCGGGACTCTTAAAGTGTAAATTTTTCAATTTTTTGAAAAAAATATATATGTTAAGGCTTAATATTTCTGAACATTTTGGTATCAAAATTTTGTTGATACTGTAAAAACTTCCGAAGTTATTGAGAAATAAGTAGTGAAACTTAAACGAAAACCCAAAATCTCTTTCTTATCTTTAACTTCATTTTTCACAAAACAAAAAAATTTTAGCTTGAGCGCAGGATTTCTCAGAATCAATTTATGAAATCAATTAGAAATTTTATGCACGTAATCCAAATAAAACTCTTCATAACTTATACATCAATTTTCAAAAAAGAAAATAATAATAATAATAGCATTTTTTATTTGAATTTTAATTATTTTTTTATACTTAGAATTTTCGTTAAATTTGTATTTAAAAAATATTTTGTTTCTCTAAATTTCTTAAAAATTAGTATAACTTCAAAAGTACACATTTCTATACCAAGTAAAATTAATTCTGTAAATATGAATCAATTTTGTACTTCAGAAGCCTGCGCGGTGTAAAATACTAATTTTCATATTTTTTCAAAAATTGTCCAATTTTTATTTCTTTGTAACTTTTTAAAAAATCTTCTCAAATTCTCTGAAAATTTAAGAAATAATGTAAATATATATGATTATCACGTGGTAAAAATTTCAAATTATTCTTTTGTTTTATTGCTAAGTTACAGCGATTTGAAGAAAGATTTCTTTTCGAGTGCACGGATATCTGTTAAGAGTCATGAGAGACCTAAAGAGAAGGTAAGTGACATCACAAGGACTCAGTTTTGCACAGCAACCCTTTGTTGGAGACGTCTTCGTTCGACACTCACTGGAGATGTTCACAAGAACATTGGAGGAAGCAGACCTGGAAGCAAAGGACTGCGTTACCACAGTCCTTTGTGCTGTAATGCCCGCACACGGGTACCGAATACCGATCTGGCAGATATGCCCTTGATTTATGGATTTTCAGAAGGAAATGCATGAGCAGTAAAGAGATGGTATCGCGAAAGATACCCACAGAAAGACACACCAGACTGCTAGATGTTCACTAATTTGCATCACAGTCTGTGACAGCACTCTTTGAAGATGGTATGAGTGCAATGGTTTGTCTTCATGTTGCAAAAAGGATTAACGCCGTTCTAATAGCCTCCCTTCGGCGGCAGCGTTAATTCGTATGCCGGTACTCGGATTCCTTCGAACGGTATTCAAAAATTTTTTTCCTGTTTTGAAAGTTCGAGTCCCTCATGGCACACTTTTCCTCTGCCTATTATCTCGCAATGAGATTCAAATTCACTCAAATCGTGATGCAAATCTAGCATGTCCAGAGCATCTCCATGTGGTTACCTTTCATGATACAATCTTTCTGATTCTCTCGAGCATTTCCCTCTACCAATCGTAAAACTTTCCATACTCCTTTGTGGGCAATGACACCACATCGGACTGCGGTAATGCAGGTCTGCTTCCTCCAATGATCTTGTGAACAACGCCACCAAGTGTCGAACAAAGACGTTTCCGACCATGGGTTGCTATGAAATTTCAATCTCAGTGATATCCGTTACCTCCTGAAAGTTAGTCCCAATAATCCTGGGAAACCATGTACATAATAGCACAAGAAAAATCACAAATGAATAAAAACCGAAATATCAGTTAAGACCAAAATTTAAGCGTGTTTTCAAACGATACATATTTGTAAGGATGGATATGAAAAGAATACTAACAAACAAGTAATATAGAAAAAATTAAGTCAATTCCTACTTAGATCAACAAAGAATTTTTTATTTTAGCTACTTTTTATTAAATAGTTACAATTAATATAAAAATGTATATACATATGACAGAATCGCAACATTAAAAGGTAATTAATTTTTATTAGTTATCATTAAAGTATCGCATTGTCATCCAAAACAATCGTGTATATAAAGTTTCAGTTCAACTGAATGCTTTAAAACGTGAGAAAAAATTTTTTTTAAAGTTTTTATCCAAGTCGCCAAAAATTAAACCAACTTGGATGTATCAGTAATTCCTTAAATAACTAGTTTCAGTCAATTAATTTTAATTAATTATAATTAAATTATCGTATTTTTATCCAAAATAATAGTATATATAAAATTTCAGCTCAAATGAGCGCTTTAAAATGTGAGAAAAAAAATCTTTTCAAATTTTGACACAAGTCGCCAAAATGGTCACTAAATCGCCAAAATTGACGCCAACGTAGCTGTATTTGTAATTCCTTAAAAAATTAGTTTAAATCAATTAATTTTTATTAATTATAATTAATCATCCAAAATAATCATGTATATAAAATTTCAGCTCAATTGAGCACTTTAAAATGTATTTTATTAACGATTGAAAATTCCACCAAGATAAATAACTATATAGAGAGTGTGAGCCAATAGTAGGAACTGAAAAATCAGACTCAAGTTCTCTTATAATTTTTCATACAAATATCACAGAAAAATAAAGTTGAATTTCTTTAATTCTTTTTTTTTTTAATTTCAAATACATGATGTTGGAATTTCAGTTGATGCCACAGCCAAACATTTTGAGAAGAAAAAGACGAGACTGGAATTCATAATTCCTTATTTTAACTTTCACCTCACACACCAGGAGAGTATTTGATACTCATTTTTGAACTTTACTCTCTGAAACTTCTATTATTCCGCACGACGATGTTTAGCTGAAACTTGACTCAACTTTATGATAAAAACCTGAAGATACGTTCCTAGAATTTTACAATCTTCAGTATTAAGTTACTAAGTGCCATTAGCTTCTAGCGAAACTTCTTTATTGTATATTTACAATTTTTAAATTATATAAGTGGACTCAGTATAAGATGGTATACGGTCTATGATTTTAAATTATATAAATTGACTAGAATTCTCCGAATTGTTAACGTTGTCTCAGAGACTGAAAATATAAACAATTTTCTAATAGATATTATTCTTTGAAATGAAAAATAAATAATTTGAATCTTTTACACATTATTTATAGTGAAATAAGGCTTCAAAAAAGTGTAAATTATTTAAAATGTAATTATAATTTTAATAATTATAAGCATACGAAAATAAGAAACATTTCTGTAATAAATATTAAGTAAGTTTTAAGTTGTGCATTACATTTTTTAAAGTACTAGCTCTAATTACTAGCAATAAGCTGATTTATAAAATTAAATGTATTCTTATTACTCTGTAACTATTTTTACATAAATAGAATGACAAATTGTGTTTTTTCAAAAATAATATATATATATATATATATATGACAGGCTGGTAAATGAAGAAGGCATCATTTCTATAATAACTTATTTATTTCGCTTCAATCACATAAAATCCAACATGGCGGCCTTTTGGCGCGCAACCGAGTAGAACATTAACAATACTTCGGACAAGAATCATCAGCTAAGCCTTTTCGAGTATTCGTTCTCCTTCGTCAGCGCTCACTTCACCTTTAAATAGGCTTATTTACCCACAACTCCTTACGCGATGGTAAAGAGTTCGCTCTATTTTTATTTATTACTTACTTAATTTTGAACCTAAACTTTTCAAACTTGACATATATATTTAAAATTTCAGTATTTTTTAAATATTTTAAAATTAAAAAGATGTATAGTACAAAAATTAGGTTGGGCTTAAAAAATATGATTTATTTTATAATTCTACAAAGTTTCATAGTTCAAACGCTACTATTTTAGAAAATAACATGCGAAACTTAAAAATTAATTATAATTTATTGCAGAAATGTTTCTTATTTTCATATGCTTATAGTTTTAAAATTATTATAATATTTTAAACATTTTGTACTTTTTGAAACCTTATTTTTTTGCAAACAATATGTAAAAGATTCTAATTCTTTAATTTTAATTTCAAAGAACTATACTTATTTAAAAATTGTTTATATTTTCAGCCATCGAGACAAAATTAACATCCCTTAGATCCCCTAACAAAGCAGAAAATGCTTCCTGTATCACTTAAGATTTTTTTTGACACTTTAATATAAATACAAAATATTTACTAATTAATTGGAAATAATAATAGATACTAATATTAAATTAACTGAATAAACACGAAAATAATCAACAAATATAATAATAATAAAATAAATTAAATTTTATATTTTACTTCGGGTAACCTTAAGGGTAGAGAGGATGATTAAATAAACGAAGAAAATATTTAGCCTAGATACTTTTAAATGGAAGGTTTGTGTATTAAAAAAATGCATTGTTTGGGGTAATAATCTAGCGTACATTTCTACAAACTACACTATTTTTTTCAAAAAGCAAGAAATGTAAAAACTTATAAAGAGAGAAGTTTAGTTCTGAAGTTTTTGTTTCTTGTAGAAATAGTTCATGTTATATAATTATATAGAAACTGGATGTCACTGAAATATTCCAGAAAAATTTCAGAAGTTTCAAATCTCTCTTATCTAATTCCTACAATTTGTTTTAAATTATGTTTAGATTTGAAACGTTAAGTTGTTTTTGTCAGAAGAAAAACTTTTACCATTAATATTAAGGTGCTTATTTTTGCTTATAATACTGTGAACAGTATAATTTAAAAATCGTTAAAACTTATTAAACCAAGAATATTAAGTACGAAAAATAACTATATTTATCTGAAATATATTCAAAATACGTATTTGAAAAAAGGATATAATTTAATTTACTTTTTTTTTCTTTTGTGAAAGAAATTTTTTTTTAAATAAAAGGAAAGATTCGGAAAATATTTTAAAATTACATTTGATATTTCTTTAAGAACGGTTCAGCATCTGTTCTCATTAATAGATAACTCGATGTAATAAAATTATATTTCTTATAAATAAGTTTGAAACCCAATTAGCTTTCGAAGAAACTCCAGATTTTTTCACAGAGATTTAATATCTTTCGAGAATTTACAAATATTATTTTCTTTATGTTATTGAAATTATACTACCTTGACTTCTGATCTTCATTTGAATTTAATCTAAGAAACTACTCAGTGCACTCATTTCACATACTGGCTCTTATTTATAATTAGAAACTGATAAAAATAATCTAGGCTCTCTCTACTCATTTACCAAAAATTTTCTTTTGATATAATCAAAACATGTACAACCTAACTCTTTATTTATATTTCTTTTATGAGTAGATGGATATCAAAATAAAAAATTTTTACAAGTCAAAATTTAAATTACTTCACATTGAAAGATTTTTTTTTCTCAACATGAATGCATATAAAACTAAACAATCAAAATAAATTTATTATTTATTTATTATTATTTAGTGATACGTAAATTATTTTAATGTTGTGACTCAGATTCCGATTTTATGTCAAAAAAAATTTTAAAAAATAATTCTATTTTATTTTAAATTTCAAATTTTTGATGCCCTATTACTTTTTCAATAAAAGTGCTTTTTACGTGTAATGTTCTAATTTTTTTCTTTCCGAAATAATTTTCTGTTCCTGACATCTTTGTATTATAAACTCACCCTCTCCAAAGCTAATTCTTTTAAGGTATCCGACTACTTTCGGAACCGTGATTTTGTAAAAACGTATAAATGGATATTATCTATGTTATTTAGTGTCACTTAAATTATAATACATGTATAAAATTGTTTTAAGGACATTATGACAAAAAAAAATATTTAAATACAATATTTTCAAAATTTAACAGAATAACCTTTTTTTTCAAAGTGTTCTCCTTTTGTGAAAAATGCTTCTATTATAATAATATTTTGATGTATATACACTCGCTTCCAAAAGTTAAGCACGGAGAGGAAAATACTAATTTCTGGAAGCCAATCAGATTTGAAGAGGATGCAATTGCTAGAGGTGGGTGGAATTATGCAAATATGTTAGGGAACAGAATCGGGCCCTGTCAAGAAATATGCAAAAGGGCAGTCTTATAAGAAGCCAGCTTTATGAAGGGGTTTCAGAAGTTGATTGTAAATGCTGATGAAGGGTTTTAAAACTTTCAAATTTGTTTTTGAGACAAATGCATAAATTCCCGAAAACGAAAGGAAGATTCTGAATGCTGGCGTGTGTGGGCGCATTGAAGCAGGAAGCGTCCAAATGTTGCTCTTTTTTGGTGTTCATCATTCTGTAAATTCACGTTTACAGAAACAACCAAACCACACAGAAGTTGTCCCAAGGCCCGTAGGGGGTCGCCAAGGGGTTTCAAACCCCTCAGAAGATCGATATATTTCTATTGTGCAAAACGGAATCCAGGCGACCTCCACAAGTGGACATCTATGGTTACAGGTCCATTGGTGTTATTCTGCAGCTACTGTACGCCGAAGAAAAAGGGGAAAGAACTGTATGCCCGGGGACCTCCCTTTGTGTACCTCTATACGTCCAATCAAAGAGGCACGATTAAAAAACGCCGGGAACATGGCAATTGGGCTGGTCTGCCCCGGGACAATGTCCTGTTTTCTGAGGGCCGCTGCAGCATTTGGGCCCCCCTTTTGTTTAAAAGACGATAATGCACGTCCCCATGGGAGCTGACATCGTCGATGACTACCTGGAGAGTGGGGATTGCACGTATGGCGTGGCCAGCATATTCGCCCGACCTTAATCCCATTGAAAATCTTTTTGGGGGTTTTCCCGGGTGTATCTTTTACGTTTCCCAAACCCCCAGTCACTCTTATTGAGCTGGAAACGCTCTACAAGAAGAATTGGGAAATTTCTTGATTCTGCATTGATTTACCACCCAATTGAAAGCATTTGGGCAGAAGGTGAAAACTTTTTCATTCGATTTAAGGGAAATACCCTATTAATGTCCTTTTTTTATTTTATGCCGTTTATTTTCACTTTATACATAATTTTGTTTAAGTCTCCAGTATGACATTTTGATAACTTACAAAAATTTAAATTTTTTTTTTTATTTCCGGATATAATTATTTATTTTATTTTGCGTATAAATATATATGCTACTTTAATGCCAAATTTTGTGTCAATCAAAGCAGTATTTGTTGCTTTTTTTTGCATTTTACATCTTCTTGCTAACTTTTGG
>BMAV01018850.1:42500-79537 GCA_019973955.1 Trichonephila inaurata madagascariensis
TTTTAACATTGGAGTAAATATCATTTTATTTTGGAATGTTTCATTGTGATAAAGTTACGAACATGCAAATTTGTGTGTCATAGCATTTATTAATATTTATAAATCAAAGCTAGCACTTTGTTCCTAATATGAATCCAAATTTATGAAAGAGAAAAAAAATAATGAGATTAATTAAGAAAAAAATCAACTTAAATTATTATTAATGAGTAATAAAATTATTGGAAGTTAAAATGGAAATAATAATTAAGACAAATTTAAAATATGAAACACATTTTATCTTAAACATAACTGAACTTTAAAATTGTTTATTCACAATATAATTTATATTTATTTTTTATTTTCATGTTTTACCGGTTTAGTTTAAAAATAGTTTTTGATACTATGAAGAGTAAAATAAACTTTTTTATAGAAGAAAACAAATATTTAAGTTTTATTTCAATTATATATATAAAATCAGGGAAGGAAATTAGTATTGCTATTATATCGAATTTTCTTTAACTTGTACAATTTATACACCGTATTTACTCAAATCTAAGCCGCAACATATTTACAGTGTTAATGTTGCTGAAAATCGGTTGTGGCTTAGAATCGAAGGCAAAATTTTGTTGAATGGGGGAAATTAAGCTTCACCCCCCCCAAATTGTAACCGTCCATTATAGCCACTTGCATCGATGACTTACTCCATTCCACAGTTTATCCTTAGTACTCGATGTATCTTAAACATCAATGTCTGCTCGTATTAAAAAAAATTTTGGTATACTCTCAAAGAAGAACAACATCAAGACGAGCGCAATATAACGCAAGTAGAAAAAGGGAGAGAATTTTTTAAGCAGAAAAAAAAATTGAAAACAGAGTAACGGCTTCTGAAAATTTAACAAGAATGAAACATATATACTTCGATGACGTAAAAAAAATAATATAATTTTTGCTTATAAATGTTCAAGAGTCTTTAATATTTTTTACATTAATATATACAATACATTTTAAAAAAATGTTGTATAACAAACATTTTGATAGCAAGAAGACGATATGGTGTGGTAAAATACGAAATCGGCACCTCTTCCGAAGTCTACTGTGAAAATGGAAGTGACGAATGATTTTCGAAACATAATACTGACGGTTACAGTGATTATTGGTTCATGTTTGTATTTGAAAGTTTTTAATACTGGTAAAATAAATATATATTAATTATTAACTTCTTATAATCTCTCATTAAAACTTTTTAAATTTCTTAAATATAGGATATTGATGGACCTTATATATATATATATATATATACTCTTTTCTGAAAGATACCTACCATATATTTCTAAAAGTTTGTGAGGTTTTGGAATAAATTCTTGAATTACAACAAACATTAATGGAGAAGTTTTTAAATATTTATTTGAACTTCATTGATTCTTTCGGTCTCAAAAATAACATTCATAAATTGGAATGACAAATAAACGTTTACTGATTTTTTTGTACTGTAATAACACGTAACTAAATCAGTTTTGTAACATATTCATTCTAGATCTCTTCTTAGCTCTTGTAATGTATACATATTCTTTACTATTATTAGGTTTAATTTGATGGCATTTCAACTTCAAATTTATGCAGACAAGACCGAATATGATAGGCAAATATCATAGGATAGGGCTCTGAACTATGTAGATGTAATGAAAATCAGAAGTCTGAAGACCTCCTATACGAATTGGAAAGAATCATAAAAAAAAGGTTTTTTTATTCTTCGTAATTATATTTGAAACCTAGCTAGCTATCTATATGCAAACTAAAAGATTCAGAGGATATGAAAATTTAATTGAAATTAATGTCACCTAATTCGAAGCTAAGTCTACCAACGCCCAGAAGGGATTACTAGGCTTTGTGCTTCAGGAATAGTTCCGTACAATTCAATAGCTTTTATCATCTCACGATGGTGTAAGTAGTTAAAAATGCAATAAAATTCAAGTTTTGTCATAATTTCTATAAATAAGTTCTGGAAATTATTTTCAGCTATGTGGAAAAAAAATTAGTAACATACTGATGTGATGACAATTTATAAATCAAATCGCTAAAATATCGAACAAATAATATTTATAGTCCTTGTATTGCATTTCTATTTTTCTGTATTTTGTTTGAAATTATTAGTAGCATTTAGTAAAAATTATAAAATACAGTGAGAGGATTTGATTATATCAATTATGTAAAAATGAAAGCAATTACTTAACGTAGTCATTTGTAAAGACTATGAAAATTAAAAAGACTAATTTATTAATAAATGTGCTTCAATTTGACAAAATTATATTTCTTTCAAAATAAATTCATTTGTAGTTATCAATGAATTTTATTAATATTTCATACTTGTAAAATTTTTAAAAAGCATTAATAAAACTGATTAATTTATAAAGCAAGTATATATAGTTTAATTAATATTTTATATCTTTTTCTAATTTATATCGGATTTTTATTGATATACCTGATTAAAATTTATGTTGGTTGTTTTATTTCTACCAAAGCAACAAATTTATAATTATTCAAACTACAAGAAATATTTGAACACTTATTCGTTATTTCGTTTTTATTTATCCGATTAAAAAATATGATGGTTATATCTGGAATAGTATCAGGAAATAAGTACGTAATTAATAAATTAATTACGAATTTATTTTCTGCAAACACCTTTAGAAATAGTTTCTGTAAAGTGCTCCTTTTACACATTTTAATAAATTTCTTATTTCATCCATTTAGTAATAAATTACTGCAGAATTATTGAAATATAAGGGGAAAGATTAATATTCATAAATTTATATATGAATCAAACTAAATGGATGCGTACATTAAAGCACTGCTTATACAAATTTAAAATTAAAAAGTGAGGCAATAAATATGTAAACAGTTTCTTTCATCGTGAAAAAAGTAATTCATGAATGTTATGTTAATGCAAATATTCTAAAATTACGATCGAAAGGAAATCCCGTTATCTGCCAACATGACCCGCTATATGTGCATGCGCACACTGATTACAATTCTCCTAAGAACTCTCACCCATCGTGCTCTTCTGATTTGTGATTAGACGCCACTTGCATGATTTGTCACCTCCATGTTCAGGAGACGGATTGTGGTAAATGGTCGACAGAAAATATGGAGGCATTTTCCTCAGGTCGTTATCTGTACACTTATTACTTAGACATATTGTTTCGTATTTCGCTGTATAAACGATGATTCTAGAACTTACTAAGCTTACTCGTACGTTGTCCTCGACCTATATTACGAGTATTATTTCAAATATCTTCCCTTATTGATCATTGCGGTGTTTCTGCCTAATTTCTTCTCTTTTGGGTTACATTTTGGTAACTTTTTGCATTATTGGGTCAAATAATTTGCAATGCTTGATTTTCTGACTTGCTAGTTGAACAACATAAGACGTGCTGATCTTTATATAGTTATTTCGGTCTTACCTTAAATATTTCTCTTCTAAAGATTTCGTGCTTACGTCTGGATGCAAAGTGCTGAACAGTGAATTTTGTATTCTTTTCAATAAAACCTTATCATAATTATTTTAGATTTTGGAATCAAAAAATTTTACTTGGTAAACGTAAAAGATCTTCAGTAATTTTAACACCATGCTTTCTTCCCAAACTTTGGCTCCAATTCTCTCACTAATTCTTTTGACCTCAGAACGTCTCATATTCTTTGTAAATTCTGTAATATTTTGCACAGTAAAAGTTTTTCAACTTTTAAATTTCCAAAATTTATTATTTTTTAATGTAAACTAATGCTTTTGAAGTTGCTGATTTTATTTCTAAGAATCTTTTAGGTTTTCTCAGCCAATTATTATATCACGTTTTGGTGTCCAAGCTTTTGTTGAAGCTATTTACAAATCTTACATGCTTGCAATCAATAAAAGTATAAGTGAGTTAGCCATAATTAATTATAAGATAACTTATCTGAATACCACGCAGATGCACTGGATCTTAAAAATTGTAGATATCATGGCATTGATAATAAGACCATGAACCATTTGCTTAAATTCGTTGATTTCACAAATATAATTCAAACTGACACTATCTACGATTCCATTAAACTCTTCCGCAAATTCAAGACAACTCAACTTTAAACAATGAGATCATAAGCCTACCTCACAGTTGTTTCACATAAAGAGATACCCAAAAATAATTCATTAAAATATTTTTTCAATAGAGAATTAGTCTGAATACTTGAAAAGAACTCGTTATAACTTTTACATAAATAAATCAAATCTTAACTTAGATATTAACAAGTTTAGTTCAAGCTATTTATTGCACGGAATTTATAAAATGATTTATTAGTAAAATGGTTGGAGAGGATCAAAAAATTAACGTGTATTCTCAAGATATAAAAACAAATGCTTTTAATAAATATTATAGTGAAATTAAAATCACATACAATATTCAAGTGACCTAGTAATTTATATATGTTTATTACTTTTTATTTAATTTATTTATATTTTTGTTATATTGATATTTATACTTTATTATGTTTTACTTACATTTGTTTCTATTTTTTAATATATATATTTTACATTTGTATATTTAGTTATATATATTTTTTTAATTTGCTTTTATTTTAGTGAATATTTTGAATAGGAGTCTATCTCTCTAATCTATTCCGGTTCATATTCTAGCGATTAAGCAATTTTAAACAGCCTTTTTATTTGAAGTTTTAATCTATTATTTTTCCTAATAAACATATAACTAGCCGGTATACCCGTTCTTCACATGGGTAAATTGAAAAATTAAACAATACAGATTGAAGGATAAAGAAGTTTTTAAAGAGTTCTTTTTACACGTGAATTGCAATTAAAAAAAGTTTTGCATATCTCAGCTGAACATTAAAAGAAAACAAACATATTTTTTTGGTTTTCAAGTTTGCAGTTCTAATAGCTGATAAAAAAGATTTTTATTTTTTTTCTAACTTCCCGTAATTCTCTTGTCAGTCAATGTTTGATAACACCTTCCTAAGCTGATCTCTGCTCAGCAAAAGTAACGCATTGTTACAAATTTTGTGTAATGAACGTTTAAAATAGTGTAAATAATTTATATCTGGAAAAGTAATACGTTAAAATTACTTTCTGTTGTATTTATTAAAGGTTAAAATCTTGCCACCACCTCTCCCTTCAAAATATAGTTTTATTATGAAATTTAAAAAAAAAATAGTGAATACACTGATCAAAGGAATAAATTAAAAGCGAGAGCGCTCTGAGGCATGGCGTAGACAAAACAAACAAGGTAAGTTTTGCTTCACACAAAAAAAGATAAATATATAACTGTCGCGGGCGCTTTTGCAGATGGCAGATTTTTTTCCTACTTTTTTAACAGTTATCGTTATATTGTGGAAACTTTACACAATATCTTTTTAAATTTTACCCATGTGTTATTGTCGATGTATAAGCTACATTATTGTAAAATTTATTAAAATCCATTCATTTGTTTTTCCACGAAAGAATAACAAACATCCATACAAACTTCCCCGTTTATAATATTAGTAAGAATGATTAGCTGTTACCTGCCACTTCACTGGACATTCCATGATGTTCTGTACCTATATACTATTTATAAATATTTGCCACCGACAATAAGCTTTCGATTGCTTTGAAAAAATATTCTTATAGTCTTTGCCCCTTGAAAGACTCGAATTTCTGAAAAAAGAAGCATAATTATCTTGTATACCTCTATAACTAACCCCAAAGTTGATCACACAAAGCCCATTTTTAAGGATTTCTAATGAACGAAATAAAATTGCTTAACAAATGTCAAGCTTAAAAGTCTAATAGTTCAGGAACGGATTTTTTATTTTTTTTTTATCTAGAACACTCCCTCGACTCCTTGCAGCACCGTTTAGATGTCGATAAAGACAAAACTCCTTCTTAGCGGAACTGCCTTTAATGAAAGAAACATGCTTACCAAATTTGGTCAGTAGCTGTAATAGTTCAATTACAGAAAATTTTATCTATAACACCCACGATCTGTATCGATCTCTGCAGATTTCACACTTAGAGGATCTTTACGCAACAAAAGGAACATGCTCTCGTAATTTCAAGTCTATAGATCTAATTAATTCGGAAATATCATAATAAGTGTGTGTGAATATGTGAATGAGTTGTTTTTCTCCTTTATAGGATTAGAGGTTAAAAGTTTTATTAATATGGATGCCAAAACAATATCAGGGTAAACTACATTCGAGCCTACAAAAATAAAGATTTTAAGCAAGTCTACAAGATTTATATTTATGTATATAAAGTATATTTTATTTTTATCTTCTTATTCTTTCTGTTAAATTTTCTGTGCTATAGGATTTATACATTTTTATTCCATACTTATATATATTATATGTTAAAATCAGAGCACACTTTTGATGTTCTGCACTTAATTTCTAATTATCTGCGCATATATTTTTCTTTCATGCTGTGTTTTATATTGGCATTTACCTTTTATAAAAGTTTAAATGAAACTTCTTTTTGTTGTTAAATATTCTTCCGATACATTATTTCGCTTTTTATCTGAAATTATTTAAGAAACAGTCAAAAAATTATCAAGGAATTAGCAACGTCGGAGAAAGTATGGAGCACTCAATTTCGAGATCCATATTATTGATTTAATTAATGTTAATAAAAATATTAAGTAGAATATTTTTTTTCAAAATAATGAGTATTCATTAAACATTTTATCAATACAGCAATTTTCTGTGATGAAAACGTAAACGCCTAATATTAAGGCAAGGAAATGAGAATGCTAATGCAAACTATTTTTCCCTCTTTACGATGTTGTTGATGAAGGAATAGAATTAATATATGGGCACACATCAGAAGAGTCTCGTTAAAACTTTTTTCTTTTCTGTAATATATCTCCACGCAAATGGCTAATAATTGTAAGAAACATATGAATAAAAAAAATAATACTAAGATATATTAGATAAGGAAGGAGAATGTATAGTAGGTTATTGACCTTTATGAAAAGTTACGAGTCCTTGCTTTCTTTATTACCTGACTTACGGAAGAAAAACATTTTTGCTAGGGTATGTGGTAGGGTACTTTATACGATGGATTGTCAATTATCCTATATAATTATTGCAGTTTCGAGAGGCTATTTTTTTTAAATACCACATATTATATAAATTGCTCATACTCAAATGTTTGTATTAACTTCTGAAAAAAAAAGGAAATCAACTTTTTTTTCAGTGGCTATTTATTTGCAAAAACTATGAGAAAGGTAGAATAGATAAAACAAATAACCTCACACAAAATGTATTTCCAAACAAAAGTGAACCTTTCAGTTAAAGGAATAGATATATGTTGATTCGTATTTTATAGACATAAGCCTTGTTTTGGAAATAAAGATATGATTTATTTCAACTTGCTTTTGACATAGCTATTAGATTATGACCCAGAACATAAGTGTAACATTTTTTTTCTTTTTTATTTTCTCAATTATCAGGAGTTGAAAAAATTAATTATTAAAATAATGTTTAGTTAATTTTTATTAAATTAATGAATTATTAACAATTTTAAACAAGTAATGGAAATTGAATTATTTTTTTACAAATTGTTTAATCAGTACATATACAAGCACCCATGCCTTCTCCGGGATTTCAATCCAGGCCCTACGGCACATGTCAGCGTCGCTGACCACTACACCGGATGGGCGGCTAAGTGCTTCTAATGCATATATTAAAATTGAAAATATTTTTTAGATAATGTTGAATTGACTCTTGATTGGTCAGCTACAATCACAGTGACCCAAAATTCACTTGAAAGTTCCGCTTCCTGAAATAAATTTATGATGAAGATAAGAATAATTTTAGAATTACATTTACATACATTTATGCACAGTATGCTTGCTGAATATTAAGAAACCATTGCTTAGCGGCGTAATTTCAGATAAGAAAGTAGTCCAGAGTTTATCAAAGAAATCAGTTCGTGCTAAGGTTTATATTAGTATGTTACTGATAATATTAGTATGTCGGGTTTTTTTTTTGTTTTTTTTTGTTGTTGTTTGTTTTCGTGCAATCTTTGCAGAAGTCCAAAATATACTCGTTTTATGTGTTTAAATTCTAAGTTACTTAAAATTCAAATGAAATTAAAATTGCTCATATAAATTCAATGAATTTCTTGCTGAGTTTTAAGGAATAAATAAGATAAGTTTTTAATTGGTTGGTTAAAAATATAATGTTCTTTATTACTCTGTTTGAAGCAATTTATAAGATACTCTAATTTCTTACTAAAAAGTATTGACTGGAACCAGATGTACATATCAATGGGACACTTCCTCTTTCGGGAAAAAATAATTAGATACCACCTTCAGGTGTACAATGATGAAATTAAATCAGGTAAATTCAAAACATAGCAATCATTATGGTTTAGTAATTTGGAATATTATACATTTTACAACATACTGAAATTATATATTAAATTTTCTTATCAAATTTTATATATATATGGAGTGAGGGTTCCCACCCCCCTCCTGATTAGAATGAAGATGAAGCCACAGTTCGTTCATATTTAACACATTTATTAGTTAAAAAAGGATGACGGCATGAAACATTTAACAAGCGAATGAATAGATAAGAGTGGGGTTGCTGCCTTTAACATCAGTTAGAGATTTAACACCGAAAACATCCATTTCCTTGCTGCATCGTTTCGCGCTAAGTCCAACATATTTGCTAGAATCACGGTTAGAGTTAAGGTGGTGGTTACACTTAGGAGTCACTGCTGCGCCAACTGGCTTGGATGGACACTGCAACCTGCCCTTCTGACCATAACAGCAATCCTTAGCCACATAAGCAGGATCGTATGTGAAGCGGAATCTGAAAGGAACAAAGTATATATATAAAAACATGAAAAAAAGACAGATTGCTGTAATTAATTGCAGTGAATTATGTAATGAGCTGATGCCACTACGCAGTTTCATATGGTCAGTAGCTGGTTTAAGGCACGCCTTTTACACTGTCGTATGTTTTACTTGGCCTTTTCTAGTACTTTATCAGCATTTTCCTTCGATTCTTTGTTGAAAATTTTATGGTTCATTACGATGGTTCTTAACATCCTGAAGTCCAACTTCATGTTATTTTGGATCCAAGTGAGCTTTAGAAACTTCATTTACATTAGGTTTGTGGCTTATCATTTCTGGAATTTTGGGACTGTTACATGTTTCTTCTACCATTTGAACCTTTTTCTCCAGCTTCTTAATATCAACATTAAGTTTGTTATTCCATCATCTTTAATGGCTTATTCTTCAGAAAGAACCATATGGAATTTGTTATTACAGTCTAGAATTTCTTTTCCAGCAAGCTTTATCTCAAGCTCTTTCACTTTGTTATCTAAGGCTTCATTCCCTTACTTTAATTTCTTGTTCTATTCTTTCAGAGAGTTATTTAACTTTTTCAAACATTCGATTTCTTCCCACAGCATTTTTTGCTTCCTTTAGTTTCAAGCATTCCGAAACTTTTGCTTCTTCACAATTTTCATTATTTACAATGTGAGAAAGATTAAGTACAGTGGAGGTTTCATCACAAACACAGTAGCAATATTTTCTATTAAGTCATCATTAACTTTGTTGCTTACGCGTATACAATTTTTATCAAATGTAAACTGATTTTGTTGTAAAAAGTAAATGCATCATCAAGGGTAAATACATCATCATTGATGATATGGATTGTTGTGGGTTAGGTATTACTTTAAGGGGTAATGTTGTCCTGAAAGAAACCAATACTTTAAACTCTCTCTTTGCCAATACCAGAAAAAACTAGTTTCGAAAAAGTAAAAGCGGAAGAGAACCAATTCTTAAATACATTTTCTTATTTCTAATAATGGCTTGTGAAACAGTGTCACAAAGAGCAGTTAATTTATTATTTTTAAGTAAAATTTCAACATGCATATTGTTTGCAAAAAAGTGTCTGGATGATTGTTAAATTGAATATACAGTCCTATCCTACAGTCCTACAGTTTATGTGTGGTTAGATATTGAATTATTTTGATTTTTTGGGTAATCATCATGAACACGGCCAAATTTATTGCAACCATGACATTGTTTCCCATATGAATTATTGGTACAATGGGTACCCTTATGTCCTTTTATGCTACAAGAATAACAAACAGAAAAGTTTTTGAGGGAGTTTAAAATATGCTTGCGTCCAAATTTTGTATTACAAAGAGGATCATCAAATTTACTTTTACTGTTATGCCCAACAATTCTTGAAGTATTTAACAGTTTCTCAGAAATTTTATGTTTTTCCTCAATAATCTAGGGGATTGATTTGAAGCCATAGAAACAATTTCATTAGTAGCCTTATCAAGGATTCCGCTTATTATATACTTAAAGAGTGATTAATCATCCGGACAATCTGTGTGGGCTAAACCTCGCATTGCTAAAAAGTATTCCTGTATAGTTTCACAGATGGTTTCATACATCTCGATTCCATCAATTGATCTAATTGTTAACTACTGATTTTATCCGAAAATTCGTCTAATAAATGTTGTTTCACTTGATTCCAATTACTAATGCATAGAATAGTACGAATTAACGTCAATGCTGGACATGACAAGCATTTAAAAAAATCTAATGAATTGGATTTGTTATTTGTACAAATTAAAAATATCTTCCACATCAGAGATAGAAGTTTCAGCGCTGTAACTATCTCAAGACGAAAACGGTTTTACTAAATCAACAATATACTTTAAACTATAAATACCTGGAAAGAATTTACAATTCACTGAAAAGTATTTTCAGCGCAGTTAGTCAATCATAATCTGTGGTCTGTATTTTTTATTTTGCGTTTCTGAGTGATTTTTTAATTAACTCCTTTTTTTAAGTTTCACTTGTATATAACAGAATCTTTAAACTCAATTTTAACTCACTTTAAATAGTCAGATTAATTCGAAATTTTGTTCACTTCGCTAGGACCGATGACATAAAATAATTTAATAATTCTGTTCCTTTGTCCTGATAGGGATCATCAGGATTAACGATTTCCCATTTTCGGATCCCTTCCCGCATCTGGCGACTAATTTCAGATCCCATTTCCAGATATGGTGACTAAAAGATTAAGTTACAACTTAGTTCAACTTACTATAAAAGGGTGTTTTTCAGTTTTTTAAAACTGTAATTTATTTAAGCATCGGGTTAGTTGGGAATCGTTATTTGAGACTAATGTTTCAAGGCCAGCGTTTTCGCTGACATCAGATAGTTTCGTGTGCAAACGAGATGTACCACACAAAATGATTTAAAATATCACAGAATTTTTCTGTATCAGTAAAGAATTCTAAATTCAGCACTGTACATTTTGCCAGGTCTTCAAGGGAATATTCTGAAAGGAATTTTTGGTAGAATATAATTTAAAGTCGGGTGAAAAACCGGAAATTTTTTGAAATCTAGAGCGATTTAAATAACCAATGCAAAAACCGATGCAAAAGGATAATGTCATTCGTACTTGCAGGTTTTAATGTTTGTGCAATTTTTAGAAAACCACTCTTTGTTCTATATTTTTAAGGAACTAATATACAAATATTCAAATATCAATACTACTACTTTCATTAAATATATTCATTTAATATTTGCTTTACAATAAACATTCGATAGAAATGAAAAATTAACATACAAATTTTAAAAGTTTCTTCTTTCAATAACAAAAATAATAATCAGTGCTATAATAAAATGTTAATTCTCAAAATATTCATTAATATATGCAATATATGAAATAACATTTTCTTTCAAGAAATCAGTTGAAATTTAAATAAGCATAAAATTGTATTTCTTCAAAATAAAAGCATCGAAGTTCTTCAAAATTCTCCAAAACAGATTTGTGTTCTAGAAACGGGGGACGCAACTTTATCTCAAAGCATCAAATAATTATATCAAAAGAATCAAAGTGTTATTCAATCAACAAAAATTCTTGTTAAAAAACAGAACTTAATTCAACATCAAACAAGCAAAGCTGTCATCAAATAACTTGCTCATATCTTCATCAGTTACATGAGTTTTGCTCACGTCCTCATTTTCTTGAATAGATATGTATGAATGAGTTCATCAAAACCACTTACATTTTTAACCTACGGGCTTACTCGGGTCTAGGAGTATCTCAGTGAAGTTCAGAAAAAGGACTCGGGCTGACACCCATGTGAGGTGAGGGTTTACACCATATCTTGGGTTAAGAATGAAGATGAATCCCCAGTTCATATTTAACATTAGTTAGTTAAAAAAGGTGAAACACAAAACATTTAAATAGAGAATGAATAAAGAAGAGGGCAGTTGTTGCGCTTAACATCAGTTAAAATTAACTTTTACCCGTCATGCCCGAATGACTCGGGGACAGCACTGGGGTTCGTAATGTCAGGGGTATTGCTCGGGGTAATTTTTTTGAGAGAACGTATTTTTTTCCCCCAAAATATATCGGGGGACGTTTTTTTCGGCTTCACTCTTTCCCAACCGACTGATTCTCGGTTAATGTGACTCAATTTTAAAAAGGCACACAACAGAAGACTTTAAAAGGGTTTGGTTGGAAGTTTTTTTTTTTAAAAAAATTTTACAATTTGTGTACCCAAATCATCAAAATGACAGTTAAAGGGTAAACATAACCGAAAACGTTCACAAACCCTGCTGCATCGTTTCGCCCTCAGTTCAAAATGTCTGCCAGAATCACGGTTACAGCTAATGTGATAGTTATAGTTAAGAGTCACTGCTGCTTTAAAAAATGGATGGGGATACGATATATATATATATTTAAATATATATAATTCAATCACAACACAGGGAAACAATCAAAAAAACGAAACCAAATGAATCCTATAAATAAAAACCCATTTCAAAATATCAATGGCGAATATAGAAGACTAAATTCCAACGTTTTCAAACAAAATTAAAAAAAAAATTATAAAATAGAAATTTATAAAATATCTAAGTGCAACCTCGGACTTAGGACCGATAAGTGGGGTTAAACTAGTTTGATGGCGCCAACCTTCCCCCTATTGCAACTTGGTAAATTAATCGTCAAATATCCAATTCTCAAAAATTTAAAAATTTAAAAGTTAAAATTTAAAAATTAAATAGTTAAAATTAAACTATTAAACTTGAAAAATTAAACTATTCGCCATCGCATTCTAAAGATATTATATTAAAATTGCATAATATAAGTGAACCCTCGAACACCAAAGATGACTCACTCATCCTTAGGTAGAAAAATGTCTAAAATCCTAAAGTTCCAATTAAAAACCAAGTATTTTCACAAATGAATAGCGTAAATCATTAAAAACTCACCAAAAACATTCTATCAATAATTCAATTCACAAATTTTGAACGATTTTTCTCTCATATTTAATACAACAATTATCACTCCTATATTTTGCTCACAACACCACTAATGCCATGTCAATTCAAATGATTCATAATCTCACACCAGAGTTCAATCATTTGGTATTAGATAAATCAGATTGCATGCAAAAAAAATATATATATATATATATATATATATATATATATATTGCACTTTTTTTTAAAAGAAGCTAAACAATCTTTTGCAAAATTTTATCTAATTTATCCTTTAAATTTTATAAAGATGCATTACAATTAATGATATAAAATATCTAAATATACAAATTATACAAGACTTATGAATTTATATAAGTAAATTTTGAAATTTACTGTAATTCTTTATAAATTAATTATTTTCATTCCGCTATTTTTAGACATTTTCGAAATTAATTGAACAACTTGCTTTCGTAATTTATTACTTGGACATTATATTATTGATAAATTTTTTAGCATTTTTTAATCAAAAAAATTACGATGGATCATTAATCCTAGTTTATAAAAATATTTATTTTCGTTCATATGTATGAATTATTTAAATTTAGTACATTAGAAATGGCAAGTATTTGACTAAAATTAAATTATAAATCATGCGAAGTAAATTTAATTCGCTAAATTAAAATAAAATAATCTTGCGTGTGTAACTTTTTTTATTTTTTTCGGGATTTTTAAATGTCTAATTGGATGAATTATGCTTTGAATATCAATACGACATTACAATCAGTAGTCCTTTATAATCAACTTTAACTTAACCATTGGCACAAATGAGTTTCAATCATTTGTCGTCATTTCAGTCAATGGTCAAATTTTAAATTAAAATTTAAAATTTAACACAGGTTTTAGAATAAAAACTTTAAGTAATGAATACATCGAAGTGATACGAGTCATGAATTTGTTATTATAACGATTTAAGAAGTGATATTTTAAATATTAAATCTTTTATTCCGAAATTTCTTTTTAATAGACTAAGTGAATAAAATTTACGTAAATATTAATTGAAATATTTATATATCGCTGAAGAGTATTGTTTTGTTTATTACTTTTACCGTTAAGATCAGAACTGAAGCTTTACATTTTATTTTTATCCAAACATTTACCATGTTTAATGCAAATTGTGTACCAAATGCAAATATTTTTTTTCTTTATGGATACCTATTAGCTTCATTTCCATTTTGCTACTTAGAAATTTTATCATGGAATGTGCAATACAATAACAGTTTGTTGTTTCACATATATCGAATTCTAGACTTCACACATTTGAGCAAAAGTTCTCACTTCTTTTTTTATCCAAAACATCTTTATGTCGTCTATTTAAATGCAACAAACGTTCCCACTCCATTAATCCCATTCAGATAGTGCTCCATTAAATGACGGAAGGAGGCTCCGCGGAACTTGATGCTCTCAAAAATCACGAGATATTCTCATTAGAAGAGCATACCCATGCACTTACCCTTCGACTTATTCCCTTTTTTGGCTCCCATCTCAGAAAACGTTTAGTGGAAGAGATTTGGGACATTGTTATATCCCACTAAAGATCATAATCGTGTACTTATGTTTGCCCAGTCACGCATTAGAAATAACTCTAATAAGCTTCGTGATATAAAATGATTTAGTATAAGTACATTACAGTTGAATTGATAAAATAAATATGTAGAACTTGAATGAAAAGGTAATCGATCATTTTCTTCTTGTAAACAATTCTGAATTCTTTCGGCGTATCTTTTCGTCACAATTTCTCTCAGATTTAGCCATTGAGCTATTATAATTCTAATGGGGAAAATTAATCTAGCTTCTGTAATTGTCTCTTTTATTTAAAAAAAAAAAGGACCCAAACTTTAAATAAAAATGGGCTTAGTCTGAAATTCTTTAAAAAAATTTCGCGATCACTTCAATGAGGGAGATGTTTTCACGAAACTTAAAAAAAACTTAATTACATTTTTGATTTGGGGAACAGATATTTAAATATATATAATTACTTTTATCATTTAATTTATAAAATAAATTTTCCTCAAATTGAAATAAATTGTACAGAGTTATTATAACTTAATATAGGTTAAATTTCTTACTTTAAAAATAATACATATTCCGAGAAAATTTTGTAAAAATTACTTTGATCATTATTTAAATTATATATTTTTTTTCGCTTTATTTACCTTGTGTAGTGAACTTCAAAAACTGTTTTTTTAAAGAAATTTCTGTGTGGGGACCAATATGCACGTTGTACCACCATATATCATACACAGTTATTAAAAAATATCTGTGATGTGTAATTATTATTATAAATTTATTAGAAAAATAACATGTTTAAAAAACATTCTAGGAATTTCATTGAATTTATGATTTTTACCTAAAAACGTAAAATAAAATTAATTTTTTGTATTCACTGAAAACATTATATCCATTTAAATACAACAGTGCTTTTCAAACTTTCAATATTTACGACCTTATTTCAATCATAATTTTCTTAACGTCCCTTCCCCGTACAATTACAATATATTAAAAGCTATAATAATGTACTTTAACGCTAAAACTATAATAAGATCTTGATTATGAACCGAACAAATTATCACGATAAGTATGAAATTTTGCATACAATTTTTTATATGATAATCCCATGGAAGTCACTAGTAATTAATAAAGTTGTTCTTAACCTAGTATCGATAAATTATTAATCAAATACGTTGTTCAATACTGATACATTTATAAGTATATAATATCAATGTAAATGTGTATGTTATTTTTTTATTATGTCAAATGTATTTTGTTTTTCTTCACTTTGGTAAATTTATAATTCTTTTAAATGATCTTGTATTTTAAATTTTTCCATTTGCTCTCCCTCCCCCCGTAGATTTATGAAGCCTGCCTAGGGAATCTTAGTCCCCAGTTTGAATACTGTGCAATAATTTTTGAAATAGTCTATTTCTTAAAATAATGCATAAATAAATGAACAACAGCCCTTTTTTTTCGATTTTTGTAACCTTTTAATTTCTAAATTTAATATTTCTGTATTGTTAATTTGTATTTATTTGTACAAAGTTTTTACACTAAATGTCTCATTTTGCATTTATATGTGCATACATATATATATATATATACATATATGTCGCAGGGAAATGATTAAATTAGGAATTTTCTCAAATTCCTAACCTGTTTCAGTGAGATGAAGAAATAATATTGTCAAGAGTTTAAAAGTGTTTATCTAGCAAATATGCTACATTACTAAAAGTAGAGCAATTAACACCACAATAATCATTGAATTACAAGTCAAAATTAATTAACAAAGCAAGGTAATAAAACTGGTATTTTTTTTTTTAAAAAAAAAGGATATTTTTAGTAGAATTTGAAACATTTTTTAATGAAAATTACACGTGTTAATGTAGTACTTCAGAAATACCCTGCTTTATTTGTAACACCTTTTTTTAGTTATTATTTCAATTTTTAAAGTAGGTTTTTGTTTTATCAAAAAGCTTATTTTTATCTATAAAGAGGGCGTGATCGAATTCCGTAATTTCTTTAGTTTACATTTTTCAATTGAAGTTTTATTCAGTTTCTAGTTTTCATGCATAAAAAAGTGATTTATTAATATAATAAGATATCAAAGATAATAATGTAAGGAATATAACTAAATAAAACTAGAAAAAAAAATATTTAGGTCATTTTGTTTTAGTGCGTCACGTCAGAAGCTTGTCGCTGCCTGGCACGGTCGAGGAGAGATGGGAGGTAGGAGTGGTAACAAACGAAGATAGAGCTCTACAAATGCTGACTTGTTTATTTCATGATTTCACTACAACAGTTTGGGGATTTGATCAAATCACTTTACATCAGGGAAATGACCTCAAAGAGATGTTATTTTAACATCTTGCGTGAATTCATCATCTTCCTCAGGACTTTGATGAAATCCCTCATTTCATCATTTTTCTACGACATATATATTTGTGCGTGCTAAACTTCTACCTTTTTTAGATGGAATCAGCTAATTCTATGCAAGAACTGAAAGGATTGAAAAAGAAAAATCTTACTTCTTTTCAATCACACATTTATTTTATTATGTAAAAATAAACACTCACAAAAGTAAAACAAGTAGTAACACACAAAGAAAGACATTAACACGAGCACAATAGCACTCTCCTCTCTTTGCAAAAATTTCATCTATTTATGCCAAAGGTTAACCGCGCGCGCGCGCGCGAAAGCTATTAAAATCATATAAATTCTGATAAAGGCTTTTCTGATTGGTTCAAATATTCAGGTGGTGTTAGATTGCATATTTCTTAATTGAAAACACTGATAATGGATGATATAAGATAATGGTTATATCCCGTCAGGGGGTAAACTAGAAATTAATTATCCCCTAAATTCTTGAGGGGCTCACTGCCATTATGGATCAAAATCCCTAAAGAGAAAATTAACGTGATTTATTACGTATATATATATATATATAATTTTCAAACCACTATTTTCTTAAATATTTCCAATGAAACAAAAAAAAATGTATGACTTAAAATTCCTTCCTCTTATGTCTGAAAATTATTGAAATTTTCAAATACTGGAGCAATAATTACATGTTAAATAACGTATTTTTGAATAAGTTTTGTAAAAAGTATTTTTTTTTACATTATTAAATATGCTAGTTATTTTAACCCATTATCTACCGACGGTACTTATAAGTACCACTCAATTTAAAATTATATAGAATAACCATTTTTGTGAATACTCTGACGTTACCTAGCAGGAATATTCTTTTAAATCCTCTCTTCCAAGATATATGGTACCACGGGTTCTATGATGAGTATTTTAGCGGGGAAGGTGAATAGTTTTATAGCAGGAATTGCGCTTTCAGCTGACGGCGATTTCAGTAGATTGCGAAGATTGTCATCCTTGTCCCGAAAAAGAAGTTTAATGTCGAAAGGTGAGTGTCTTATTTTTGTTGTGTTTGTTAATGAAGACCTTAGATAACGATTTTACTATTTAGTTTTAGTGAAAAGTGTATGTAATTAATTTTAGAGTTGAATATCTTTAATTAATGAATTAGCTCTAACGGATTTAAGTTTCCAAAGTTGAGTATTTTGTTTATGTATATCCCTTAATTTTCAATGTAGTGATTCACAAAAATATATATATTGCATGAAAAAATTTGGAGTAAATCATAATGTGGTAGATAAATGGTTAAAAGGAAAAATTATTGAATTTTCAATTTCCAATCCCTTTAACGCCATATTTTCTTTCTTTCTTTAGCCTTTATTTTCCTATTATGCATTGGCAACAGGAAATTTACAAATAATCTTCATCTTTTTATTACAAAATTTCAATTTTGAGAACCACTTCATTTCCGGTTTTTCAGTCTAATATCTATCAAAAAAACCGAGACTTTTATGAAAGTCAGCAAATATGTCTTCTTCCAACTTTACCTTTAATTTTTTTCTTTTCGTTGCTGAGTCAGTTAATACTTGAATTATTTCAAGAAGAAAAAATATCTTTATCTGCTCAATGATCCATTGTTTTTTGTTCCCAAAACACACCAGAAAAATATTTCATCTGAAGAAGTGTAAAGTAAGAAGGTCATTTTGTAGTCTTGCCAAATTTAAAGAATATGTTTCTTTAAGTAAAAAAGGATGTAAATACCGATCAAAAAGGATCTTGAAATATATTATGTTTATTAAAATTTGCTTAAAACTGATAATGTACACCAAAAAAACACTTATTTCGCATTTCAACTTTGAATACTGCTTTGCTTATTCATTTCAGTTACTTTTTCAATATTATTTTGTTTTCATGATTAATTCAACCTTATTCTGAAGCAGAAAGTTGGACCTTTTAAAAAAATTTTACTTTTTAAAAGAAAATTAAAGTAAAATTCTTGTCGTAACAGCATTATCAGTGAAGCGCACTTACTTTTTTACCAATTACTGTTATCTGTTTTATGTAAATTTTTCGAAAAGTTCTTAGCATAAAGAAAAGTTTAACTATTCAGATAAAAAAAATGATAAACGTTTCAAATGCCAAGAAGATAAATTATTCCCACACACTTATCTTCATTTTAAGATAGGACCCTACTCTAGAGGGAAAAACATGCAGCAAAAACGACGCCTTTAATATAATTTAGACGAATGAGGGGTAAAAATGTCTGTATTGTTCTCAAGAAAATTAGATATGCTTTATGCATCATTAGAAATAATGTTTATAGTATGTAAGTAAAACAAAGAAAGAAAATGGTTGATAAGAAACTAATAACTTATTCCTAAGTATATAAAAGAAAAAATTCCCTTTGACAATGAGTTTTATGTCACTCAGTAAGTAAGAAAAGAGCACAAAAACATTACAATAATTTATCATTATTTGGCAAATCAAATTGGTTTTACCCAAAATTATCTAATATACATCTTTTTGTCATGTAGGTGTTCGTTATTTCTTACATGACGTATGTTTCACAAGTACACAATGGCGTATGTTTCACAACGTCGTATGTTTCACAGTTCACATGTACACAGTGATGTATGTTTCACAATTTATAAGTCACACAATGTTAAGAAGAACTAATTACATTAGTAACGATAAGAGTTTTCACTTTGGGTAATAGTTTACGTGATTACTTGAAAATGATAAAAAAAAGGAGTTGACCATAATAATGTTATTAATTTCTTCCATTTTGGGAGCAATTTGAGTGATATTTATTCTAACAGTTTAAAATTTTTCGTCATGCAACAAATAAAAGTACAATAATTGCAACTTGCGTTATAGATTTCAGAGTCTATTACTAGTTTTTGAACGTTTTAACAATATTCATAGATATGCAGGTTATATAGCATGCGATATTAAGCAATCATGTAAAAGACAGAATCACCAAGCCTTTTTTTAAGAATTCCAAGAAATTAACCCCTCAAATGCAGATTAAATGTTACGTGATTCGGTCCCCAGTTCCAACTTTTTCACATAGAAGCCATTATGCAGTGCATTTGAGGGGGCATAAAGAAGCAAATTTTTTTCTGAAATAAGTAAATATATCGCAAACAATATCATGGACATTTTATTGCATTCCGAATCTATTAGAATAGCTTTATTGATAGCAGGGCAAACAAAAGAAACGCATTTCTGAAAGACGTATATATACGTCAGGAGGATTGGACGCACTAGTTGAGTCAGACGTATATATACACCAGTGGCAGATAAAGGGCTAAGGAACAACATATATGCAAATGGAAATTACCAATAATACACATTATCATTGCATCCCTTTATACCGTCATAATGAATGAGTTTTTTAATGTAATTCTTATAATACTTATAATGTCTTGATTGGTAAATTTTAATTTTATTGCTTGCGTAGCATTTTATACATAGCAATGTGATTAAATACCGTACATAATAAATTAGGCAAACTAAGTTTAAAATATTTGCTTATAATATTTCGATAACTTTTCATTGAACATATGACAGGAACATCAGACAGGAAATATTATTCTTCGTCACGTTAAACTAAGCAAATATTGAGTAACAATTTTAAACTGAGAAAGAAATAGGATGTAATTCAAATGTTTTAAAAAGAGCTAAACTATTTCGTATAATCTAATTACCAAAAAAAGAAATGCAAGTGGTTTTTGTGTTTTTTTTTTAAGAATAGAGATAACTGGAAACTTTTTCTTGATACACTCTTAAAAAAATTTAATTAAACACATTATTTATACCAAATAATATTAATTATTTTGTTATTTATACTACGCAAGAATTTGTGATGCTCAATTAATCTTATCATTTCTTGAAGATAGTATAAGCCAGGGGTGGCGAACCTTTATGGAGCAACGTGCAATTTTTTCTAAAGAAATATTTGATGAGGTATAGACGTGCCGTCAAATAATTTCGAATTGTGATTATTGGGAAAATATTAGAATTAAATACTAACGACTCAAAACTATTAACTACGAAAAAAAAATTATTAAAATTTCATTAGTGTAACTTCTGTGGCTGCAGATTAAATGACAACTTATATTAGGATTGTAAGATGTTACTTTTAGAAGAATGCATGCTGAATTTGAGTCATCTGTTAAAGCATTTTCTAAGCAAGTCTTTTATGTTATTCATTTAAAAGTAATGACTCCCAGCCATAGGTACATGAACACATGGTTAAAATAGCATGAACCAACTTCAAACAGTTAATCGAATGCCATGTTTAGAAAATTTCGTTATTGGCATTTTTAATTGTATTTCTTGTTAATCTTTCTGTTTCAATCGACTCTAAAATTTTCCTTGTTTCGATAAATTTCTGAATTCATATTGAAGTAGACTGGAAATCAATCAGTTGAATTGGGACAAGTTCAGTTTATCAAATGAAGTCACATCAAGGTACAAAATTCATGAAACAGAGAAAATTTTGCTGAAAATTCCTTGATTAAAGAATTGATTATGGAAATATAAAACATAAATCGTAAATATAACACAAATAAATTTTAAAATACAATGGTATCAACGGAATTGACTATACAATGCGTAGACAAACGTTGCATGATTAGCAATTGGACGTCCACAATACAACTTAAACAAAGGAATAACAAATGAAAGCAATAACAATAAAAGCAATGCTCCCGCCACCCAGCGACCAATCACCAGCGTTTGTTCGTAACTCTTCATAGCGAACATTGTTATTTTGAGTTAAAATGCAAACCGTTTTGATCGGTGGTGTGCATAAAATATTGTGTCGCGTGTCATCAAGGGCAGGCGTGCCATTGGTTTGCCATCCCTGGTTTAGGCAGTAAAAGAAATCCGAGATTAAAAAAAAATATGTAAAGTAAAGTAACAAAATCAAAACACTTCAATCAAAAATTAAGATGAAATGCTCAAAATTGTCAACAACAAAGCTACTAAAACTCTGAATATTCGATACCCCAAAATTAGTCATATTTTAACTCCCCTCTCCATACAATAAAAATATATTGAATTCAATAATGCTATACTTTGATGTTAAAGCTAAAACACGGCTTCACCAACGTATAAAAACGTCTCGGTTACCAAAACCATAACTTCCCCGAACGTGTGCATACGGCTTTCCGAAGTACGATCTTTTCTGTGCACTTCTATCTACACTGTTGTTTGAAAGAAATGTAACTCCATGAAGGAATCTTCAGAATTAAATGAACTTTGCAGCAAATATCAATTATAGGATGTTACGTAAAATAGTAAAATTTCAGAGCCACCGCGCATGCATGGCATGTACAGCGCCCTCTGAACTGATGCTGAAAGCATATAAGTAGGGGGCTGTAGCGAGACGTTGAAAATAGATAATGATTATTTCTTAGTGGCGAACGTTTAGTGAGGCCTAAGTATACCTAAATGACAAAATAAGCAAAAATTGCAACAACTTACGGAGTTTGAACGGGGGAATATTATCGGAACAGTTCCAAAGTGATGCGAGTTTGGAACAGGGCCCAACGGCAGAAAAAACTAAAAAGCTTCATTTTGACGGAGGGTACCCGGACAAACGTATCCCACATGGGGGTTTGACCGAACCCCGTTGCAGCACGTTGGACTATTTCAAAGCTAATGTCGGCTTCGCCGTTCGTGGGCTCTTCTGCCCATGGATTCGTGAAAGGGTGTCTTTAAAGGTCCCCTCAGGGTAAAACCATCGATGGCTGATCTGCAATGGGCTAAAGAGCCCAGAGCCTGGCAACTGATGGGCCCCCGTTGTCTTTTCAGATGAATCCCCTTAAATTTGTGGGACCATGAGGGCCCGCTTGTTTGAGCTTTGCCGGTGAACGCTCCCCCGAGTGCGTTATCGAACAATAGGGGCCTCCCCGGGTTATGGTTTGCAGTGCGTTTCGTATTGGACGATCAATTTGCTACAACCGGTAATTTCAGGGGTACATCCGTAGGCTCAGCGGTTTTCCCTTTCCTTCAAGGAAAGGGGCATCTTTCAATAGGATAATTCACGCCCACATTTAAAGGACTGTTCAGACTTTTGTTCAGCCGAACACTTTTTGACTTCTTCCCGGCCCGTTTTTTGAATATGTCGCCTTGGCCGTGGGGGGAATTGGTTGGTCGGCTTCTAGCTCGTGATCCGCGTCCAGCAGTTCAGGACGAACTTTTTCTGCAAATTAAAACAATATGGGTTCCACCGCCACATTAAAAACTGTTTGACTCCATACCAATTTATACGCATTACAGCGGGGTGGCTACATTAAATGGAGGAAGTTTTTTTTTTGTTTGAAAATTTCGTCTTTTTTTTATTAATGTCGGTTGTCCATTAAATTTCATTTAACTCTAATGATTCCGTCATGGTGTTGCATCTTTTACAAACGGCAGTTTCTAAAACAATTCCGAAGGCTTCGGAATGCAATAAAAGGACCTTTACAGTGTTTGTGATGTATTTACTTATTTCATAGGATTTGCTTATATTTTTCTTTCCTCCCCTTCTCCGATACCTCACATTCCCGGGCTTATGTGAAAATAATATATAATGTGGTAATATTGGGGTGCGATTTGCGTAACTTTAAACCGGCAGTTAAGGGAGTAATTATAAACCGTACAAATTATCATGATAAATATTAATTTTTGGTTATCATTTTTATATGACAAGCCCATGGGGTCACTGGTAATTTTTAAACTTGTTTGTAACTTAGTATTGTTAAGTTAATTTTAAAATATTTTGTGCAGCACTGTTACAATTATAAGCGTATTATCTCAGTGTAAATGTGTATTTTATTTTTTATTATGTCAGAATGTAATTTGTGTGTTTTTTTTTTTCTTTTCATAAATTAGTAATTTTCTTAAATAATCTTTTGTTTTCGACTTTACAGTATGCTTGCTCTCCACTGGTAATGTTATCACGCCCCCTAGGGGGTGTGCCCCCCAATTTGAGAAACACTGTAGTACAGGAAACATTATAAAGTTGATTTTCTTTTTTAGTAGGATTATATATAATTACAAAAGTTAATTAAAAATGTTCTTGGTTGCAAACATTTGAGAAAATAGGAAAATTAGAATTAAAATTACTAATCTTTGTGACAATGCTCGAAATATTTGTAGGAAAAAAAGCTTTTCCACACGTGTTACATAAATCTACAGTTGGTCGTTTATACTTTATGGAATCATATTTGATCGTTAATTTCTATCTATAAATGCCTTATTTTTGTGGCAATTTGCTTTTATCTTATCTTTGCTATATATCTGGTAGCCAAACGCAATAAAATTCTTAACAATAGCTCTAACTCGAAGTTTTGATGAAAGCAAACTTTTTCTTAGTACTGACATGCAAATTTTACTCTATTCCCCTTTGAAGAGTTTTCCAAAGTCCGTTTTTTAAAGCTCTTTTTAATAAACCGAATGCACAAATGCCCATTTGAGAAGAGTAGTGGGACTTTAAACGTATTTCATTAAATAGGATACACTTAATTTCTTTTTTTGATTCTTTCTTTGCTAAAAAAAGCGATAGTTGACTCAGACGTGTCACCAGAGGCTATGTGCATATGACAAAGAAAGCTCAAATTTACCAATGTTATTTTCCTATAAGGATGGAATTTGTTCTTTAAAAATTGGTTCCAAAATATTTACTGATAGTAGAGTGAATTAATTTCAATTTTACATGAGACATTTCGGATTTTTAATTTAACGTAGTTAGAAAATCCTATAAAATATCATGCATCCAATTGGAACTGTACTGAAAACTGACGAAGGCATTTCCCGTTCGTTGAACAATAGAAAATTGATATTCTTTTATTGCAATCACTTAAATATACCCATGCCTCTTTGAGTGTAACCAAACATTTCCGTTTTCATCATTTATGTGTTTTTTATATAATTTTCTACAGTTTGCTTTTCTTTCAGCAATATGTTTTGAAAAAGGTTACAGGCTTTATATTTAAACATCTTTTTTTACTTTAAATATTTATGAATGTTTTTAATTACAGTACCGGAGGGCATTTCTAGTGTCGATGCAATTAATCTTTGAGCAGGGAGATTTCCTTTTAGGATCAGAGAGATTTCACTTTTTTGAAATTTGTCTGCGATTGAACAGTCTTAGGTTGTGGTTCCTTGGTCAAGTTTTCATTTTTATTTTCAGTTAGACGTTTTTTTTTTTTTCCGTTCAAATTTAATATATATTGTAAATACCATTTATTAAAATGCAAACACTTGATTTTGAAACAGCTTTATAATTTGTTCATACAAATATATCTCCTCGGAGAGCACAATTACGTAATCTTCGAGCCATATATCAATTTTAGGGGCCCTATTTGAAATTAAACTTTTATTTTACATTCTAATCGAAAGAAAACATAAGCAGACGATTATTTTGAAGTTGTCAATGGCTTACCTCAAAATGCAACTTTCGTTTTAAGAGCATTATTTGAAAACTTAAAAAAATATGAAATAACCACGTATACGAAATTATTGTTTGAATGCACTATCTTATATAGTAAACGAAGGATATCTAAAAAAACCAGAGAAATAATAAATATGTATGTATATATGTGTAGATTTATTGAAGTGGTAACTTCTATTGGAGCAATTTGCTGGAGAGTGAACTTGAATGAACGCCACGCTCGGGAATGTAACGCTCATTCGGCTTTTTTCGTCTTCAGTCTGACATACACACCCCTAAAATGGAAAGGAGGGACGTTTCCACCCGCTATTCTGAAATGTAGTAATTTGCCCCCTCCTCCGCCAATACGCCGTAAAAGTAAAGTTTCTAGCTTCTATTTAAGTGCCCCCCTCACCTCTTTCTAGGGCAGGGGTGGCTAAACCAAATGACCTTGCAGGCCACTTCCGAAAAACTTTACAATTCCGCGCACGGCCGCATATAAAAATATATATCGTTATATTATATTTGGATCCATTACAAACATTTGTTGGAGTGAAAATTTAAAACGGACTGATATATAATTATTGTTTTCATTGTTTTTTATGTATACAAACATAGAGAGAATAATAATAAGGCAATGATCAAAAAATGTTTAATTTATTTAATTAGCGAGATATCTGTTTCTCGACTCTTTCACTTAGTTTTTGCAAGTCGATCTCAATGCATGTGTATTTGCGTATCGTAATTGATGTAGCAGATTTTCGTGCGTTACGTTTGAGCACGATTTATGTTTCACAAATTTCAATTTAGAAAAAAAGTTTTGCAGTAACAGAAGCAAAGTGATAAAATAATATAACTGTTATGAAATTTCTTTTTTACAAAAAAAACTTTTTTAAAAAAAATATATTGTACAAAATAGTCGAATTTTGTAAAGTTGTAAAGAATCTCGTGGGCGGCAAAATTGTTCAAGTTGGGTCACATGCTGCCCCCGGGCCGTAGATTGGACACCCCTGTTCTAGGGGAATGAATGTGGGATTCTTTCTAATCCTAGTTGAAGTATGAAAATGAAATGTAATATTTTTAAAAAATAGGCTTAGAGAGAAAAAGAAATCTTACACTAAAATTAAACATAAAATGTAGAAAAAGGACAATTTTTTATAGAACTAAGTAAATAGTATTATTATCATTAGGAGAACTACAGTGATCTTAAGAATAAAAGTCTATTTTTGTAAGCGAATCAGAACAGCAGTGAACAAATAGTTCTATTAATCACACTACTTAAATATACTTTCAGTCTAAAACGAAAATTAAAACAATTAAAAATTTTAAATAACAAAAATAAAGTTATATTAAATAATTTAAATGCAAGAAAACTAAATATAATTAGGAAGACTTTCCTTGCAGCAGCAAGGAATATATTTGTACAAAACTCCCATATAATGAAAAAAGAGCTAATATAAGCCAGAGATTATGTGATATAAATCATCCGATTAAATCCCTTTTTAAAGGTTTTGACCAAGATTCCTCTCTTCCCAATCAACTACCTGTCTTACTCTAACTTTGCTTAAATTAATTCATGGATAGAATTCAATATTGTTAAATTACAACCAAAATTCTCAAAGCCGGATCAGGTCTTCTGAACAAATTACCCTATGATTTTAAGTGGGAATTTTCAAGTAGTTTTCAAAAGACAAATCAAAACATTTAGTTGATTTTTTAAAATCAAAATTCAATTTAATTATGTCAAATGACCCAAAAGAAGCACGAAAAAGTAAGAAACAACGCTTGACGGAGGGTTTTTTTTTTATATATAGTTCTTTAAATAAAATTTTGAACCTAAAGGATTTACAGCCTATTTCAGCTACCATAAACCTATTGTTTTTTTCTTAGAATACAAATAATTTCCAAGTATGATTGTATATTGTGCACAAAAGTATTACTTTATGAGTACAGACATATAAATAAACAATTTTATGGGACACTACTAACATCTCCTGGTTTTTTATTCACTTAAATAACCCCTGAAATAATATTACAAAATTTGAAGTTATCACTTCTAACGTGTGGTTATTAACACACACACTCCTTTTTTTTATCTCTCTGTCTCTTTATATATATGTGTGTGTGTTTGTGTGTGTGTGTGTGTGTGTGTGCGCGTGTGCGTGTGCGTGCGTGTGCGTGCAATTATTTAATTATAAATACAATTTTAGTAAATCCATTTGCGATTTAGCCTGATTTATATATACACAATGAGTACAATTCAGGACTCATTTAATTTATGATGGAGTATAATTGCATGGTTCTTCTTTAATAAAAGGGATATTTTTTTCTTCTTTTCGAGATAATTATAACATAAAAATATTTCAGTCTTGACTAGATTACTAAATCTTCCAGCTTAGAAAAATCTTACCAATTTCAGCTGTACAGTAATGGAACACCTCAAATTGTATACCTTTACGCCAAACCTGATTGCTTTTTTTAAAACTATTGTCAGTTGTGAATAGAGTAGCATGTAGAGTGAAATCCGTTATTCCGAATTTATGCACACGGCAATAACAGGATCGATCGCAATTATAACAAAATGGAAAAATCTGTGCAAAAAAGAATTAAAGCTAATAACATAAAGGAATGAATCTTACATCCCATTATATAATACTTGCGAGAAACTTTCAAAACAAAAAAAAATCAAGATTCCTTGTGTCTTGATCCCAGTAATCTGGAAATTCAAGTTGTTCAGACTTTTCGGCTTTTTGATGTATTTTAATTGTCATTTCATAAATAAAAAATGCTGAATTTTCTCTGCAATCATAATATTGGGAGAACCTCTAGAACTGTTTTTGCAATGCCTCAGAGCTAGAAAAGTCTTTATTTCAGAAAAAAGAGCCTAATTTAAATTGAGCCTTTCACACAAATGTATGATTCTAGTGTAAAAGTGATACCTAAAGAAGGGCATTGGATTACCTTGAATGTCTAAAAGGTGCTGAAATAACTAAATGTTATCCCAAAAATTAATAAAGTTGCTGCTTTGAAAGGTATAAGGAAGTGAGCTTCGAAAAATGTATACAGAAAATTTTACTAGTCATACTATTTTATTACTCCATTAAACCGAAGGATATATAAAAGCTCAGACTACAGACTGCCTCTTAAAAGGAATATTTTATAAAAACCAAATGTTACATAACGGATATCCTTAGATTAATACTCTCTACAAGGCATTACTGGAGAATCGCATTTTTAAAATATTTGCATCTTAGAAAATTCTGTGAATAACCTTGATTTATAGAAAGCATAGCTCTGGACTAATTTCACGCAGGATTGTACAAGTGCATTGAAAATAATACTTTTAATTTCTTATCAAGAAAAAAATTGAGAAAAAAAATCAAATGTATCTGAAAATTACTTTACTCTTGACTAGGTAACTGAATCTCCCAGCTATAAAAAAAATCATACTGATTTCAGCTGAACAGTTGAAGATCATACTTTCACAAATTATATGTTTTTGAGCAAAGTCTAAGATTTTTTTTTTAATTTTAATTATTTGCCCACAAAATGGTATGTAAAAAATGCATGCAACAACTAATAAGAAGAAACGTTTTAAAATTATGAATGACATCAACTACATTCCAACTGAATGGAAAAATATAACGTAGACGGAGGAATTTTATATCCAATTACATAACTGCTGTAAGAAAGTATCATCCAAAAAATAAATCATAATTTCATACATACTAAGCTCAATGCATTAAAATTTCTAGTAGTTGAGAATTCTGGTCTTAGGGAATGGTTTTTAATTATTGATTTTTTGAATTAATATAAAGCGATGAAGATTATCAATAGACATAATATGGAAAATAATAAAATTTATCTATATATCAATACATTCTTTGGATCTGAGAACTATTGAAAAGGTATGTTTTCTACAGAGCAATGTTGAAAGTTATGAAAGTGATATTTTATGAAAGGCATTCAACTACCAAGAATGCCTAAACATCGCAGAGAAAAGCATGATTTTTCTCTAAAAATTAATCACGTTAAAACTTTGGAAAATATAAATTGAAATTTTGCAGAAGTGAAAATTATAAAATATTGCTTTTGATGGAAAGAGGGTTTTATTTCTATATCCTGATTAATGTACTACCTCAAATAATCCAAGCAGGAAAAATTTGAATGTTAATAACTTTGATGTTTGCTCTTAAAAAATGAAAAATTGTGAAAAATAAAAAACAACTTAACATTTTATCAGGTATTGAGGTAACATTCAAATAAAGGAAAACTGCTTTACCACCGGGGAAACTTGACTGGAAGATGTTTCAAAGAAGTACATAAAGTAAAACTATATTTCATCAAAATATGAAATGACCATTAACGAATTAAAACCCTTGAATTTTTGAAAAATATAATTACTGTCATTTTATTTGTCGTTCTATTAATTTACTCTCGACATGCTGATTGAAAAATTTAAAACAACATAAGGTATCTCCTTAGAAGGGCATGAAAAAAACAGACGAATCTAATACGACATAATTTATTGTTATAAAATTGATTGTTGGTGAGTGGAATTTTGACTGTTTGTCTATTCAACAGATTCAGTAAAAGAAGGATTTCGTGTACATCATATTTAATTCGATGATACTTTATAGAGATAAAACTGGAATATTAAACTGCAAAAATGTGTATAAAACTTAAAAAATTTACTTCTGATTTGATTGCTACATCTACCAGCTAAGAAAAATTTTGCCAACTTCAGCCAACAAGCAAATTATAATTAGGTAACAAATTACATATGAGTTACACCAAATCTTATGTACTCTTATTTATTTGGATTGTGCAAAATTATTTTTATTATGAAAGCTATGATTATAAGTTTCTACATTAAATGATTAAGGAGATTGAACATCTTTAAATCACAAAATATTCGTTCTGTGCATCACATAAATGGAAATATGAAAATGCACAACATGAAGAGAATAATTTCATATCCAAATGCATTATCAGAATTTTCAACTGAAGAAACATCGGGAACCATTTCTTTTAAGCCATTTACATAAAACTTCTTCTTGACATTTTAACTTTCAGGATAGGAATTTCATTTGCTGAATTCTTTTAATGAATAAAAATGATAAATCCTAATTTCATGTTTTCCTAAGTACAATGTTTTCTGTGCACTGATATTCATAAAATTATCCTTTAGGCTTTGGAACGTAATAAAAGGACGTCGACAGTGTTTGCGAAGGAAGTACTTAATTAAGAGAATTTTAGTTTATTTATTCCTTTTCTCCCCCCTTCCTCAATACATCACATATACGTACCTACGTGGAAAACGGAGGTGTTGGGGAGTGAATCGCGTACTTTTAAATCGGAAGTTAAGGCATTAATTATAAACCGTACAAATGATTAAGATAAGAAATTTGGAGTTTTGTTGAATGATCATGAAACTTATAAACTTTGACATGAATTTTAAATTTAACTTTAATTTAATTTTTCATGTTCATAAATAAATAAAAGAATTTATTTATTTGTATTCAAACAGTTTTTTCTAAAAAAAATAAGCACAGAAAGAAGGATAGCTTATAATTGCTTTTAACAACGAGAGTTTGTATGAATATTTTTTTCCACGTGATTTTATACAAATACAATAAGATTAAATAATTATACCATTAACAAAAATATTTCATAAAAATTTCAACAAATCAGACAGGGCTTAAAAGTGCAGTTAAATTATAAAAACTGAAATATAATGCTCTAGATCAGGGTCTACCTAACAGTTTCCAATATAGGTCATTTAAAAAAAAAATGTCACAAGTTCATTGAGATATCTCTCTTTAAAACACAGCATATAATATAATTTCAATACTAATAATTTCCCCCAAATCCTCAAAGATAACAATATAACTAAACGTATGAACAAACAATTTGGTGAAGGAATTGAAAATTATTTCTTTATATTTATGCATTATATATTTCTTATAATAATACATTTCGCTTTTAAAACTGAAAAAAATAATCATAAAAATCCCCGGAATACTATATATATATATATATATATATATATATATAAATGGTTTCTAAACTTCGACAAACCGCCCTCTCAATGAGTTCATTAGAAACTCTTTTGAAATTCTTGCTCTAATTGTTCTTATTATGCTTTTTCATATAAAAAAGAATGTATGCTTTCGCATAAACTTTACGCATTTTTGCTGGAAGTATTTATATTACTGCATATCAAAGATAACTTTCATATATAACATTTAATATTATTTGAATAACCTCAAAATAACGAACTATTTTTAAAATGTTTATTTTTTTAAAGTACAAAATTTTTAAAATTTAGTTTCTTATGCCTTTTTTTTAAATATTCTTCTTTTCATTTCACGCATATAACTGTTTAAATTTCTTCATCTTGTATGGAATGATACCCAGTCATTTTTAATGTAGTAAATGTTTTACCACCAATATAGAAGCAAAAACTGTACTTTATTACTCATATTGAATTGCTTATTTCGTGAAGATGTACCATTCCTCACAAAAATATTGCAAAAGCATTAAAAACTTATACTAAAAATTATTTTTTATTTAAAAAATTTATAGCTTTATTAGAGTGAATTTAATTGTATATAATGGCTAATTTTTTTGAAAAGTATAGAAGAATAACGAAATGATATTAACCATTAAAAATATAATGTTTTCTTATTGTATGCATGTATATAACACCAGAATTTAATTTCTCATTATTAATACCCAAGGGTATATATAATTACTTGAACTACATTGAAATCCAGACTCAATTAAGCTTTTTTCTTACATTACGTTTAATAAATCTCAATTCTGAACGGTATCAAAAACTAATCTCATTATTTTATAGTTATTTAGAGGACAAAAATTTAAAGTAATTTAATTTACAAAAGAAAAAAAATTCCATTGGATACCTCTTTAAAATAAATTTTCACAAAACTGCCATGCAGTAAAATTAAAAATAATCTTTTGATGCAGTGTATGCTCATATTTTGTGTTACATTAATAATCCCCAGTAAATGCAACTCCAAGCGTTTTGAACATAAGTATTAAAAACAAACAATCTCATGTTTATTACTTACTCTAAACGGATACAAACGTCAGATAAATTATGTAAAGCGAGGTAAAATATAAATGCCATAATGTCAACTGCATTCCAGCTTCAGTATTGCTGCTTCTTTTGCCAGCAAACTGGAATTACTCTATTCTATTACTTCCAAATTTCCTTTCTCCGAAGCAAATGTTTCCCTAGCACTATGGTTTTGACAGAGGAGAAAATATATTTGATTTTTATAAAGACCACAAACAATTGAGGGAATTATCTACGTTGCGAGAAAAACAAGGAAAAATGTCAGCGGCTCCTTATTAAATATTTAACAATAATTTAAAATGCATTGAACACAGAATTAAACATTTCCACTTTTAAATTCCTGTAGGGATATCTGAGGAGAATTAATTTCATTAAAATAACGTATGATTTAAAAGATAATGTCAAGATATGTTCCATGAATCTTCCGAGAGATCTAAATAAATTTATAAAAACATTTATTACTTATATTCTTAAGTATATAATAAATAATTTATTACTTACGTTATATAATAATTTATTACGTTATGTAATTTATTATTTATATTATCACATATTAATTTTTTCGGGCTTTACTAAAGTAAAATGATTTAGATATATGTTCCGATATTCAAAAACTCTGGAAGTTTAACACTGGCACATATTTACTACATGATTTAAGTTTTAGTATTAAGTACTAAGTAATTATTTACTTATTTCTGCTTCAAATATTCAACAAACTTATTAAATCCAATATTTTTTAAGAACCCAAAAACATTTGACAGTAAATATCGTCTTATATTTATAATTTTTTGAAACATTTTTAAATGGAAGAATGTAGTTATCGCAAAAGAAATAATAACAAATGGCCAAATAGAAATGTGAGAATTCCTAAAGTACGATTATTTTTTTCCAAACACAAAGCTCATAAAGGCAATTTTTAAGTTATTTAAACAAAAAAAGTTGAGTATAAGTTATTTAATTTAAATTAACTTTTAATTTGATTAATATCAGTAATGTATATTAATATTACGTTACCGATTTAAAAACAAAATACTGTAGAAATCAACTGTATCTGATAAGTTTTGAAAAGTCAAGGGCTCATTTTTCTTATCTGTATGAATTATAAATTTATTCAAATAATAAACAAGGTTTTCACAGTACAATTTTTAAGGGAAATATATAAATTTCGTGTAATAATATAACAAGAATAATAATAAAACTGTCATTTTAAACTAATATTATTAAAAATACTTATTATTTTGAAAATAATACATGTTATTAGTAATGCTTAGGAATAACATGATTATTATTAGTAATGATAAATAGTTTTAATAAATTTAATTTGTGTACAGTTGTTTTATAAAAATTTCAACTTATCTATAATGCAAATCTAATCTACAAAAGTAAATTCTCCATCAAAAAAGTGAGAAAAATAGTTTTTTAATTTACATAAAATCATAAATGTACTCTGATCTTTTAACGTAAGACATAAATTTATATATAAGGAATTTATATTTAATATTTTCTGAAGTCAACTATATTTTTATGAGATATAGTTATATATTATAACAGAATTATCTAAATAATATCTTTATTTTTTAAAAAAATATTTTACTGCATTCAAAAATTAATTATTAAATTACATACAGTAATAACAATTAGACACAACAATTTATATAGTAATAATTTTAAGTAGTGAACAATTAATTAAATTATATTTACGGTACATTAATATTTTATTTTTTTAAAAAAACACATATATTTCAAACATTTATTTAGAAAAAACATTAAATTTATAATTAGTGTATTGGGTTTAAAAAAAACAGGGCTCGAAAAATACCCCGTCACATATATTCTCTATATCTTATACTACTATCTATAAATTTAACGTACTTTTATTACAACTATACATCATATGTAAGCAAAATAAACTATCACGGAAAGAATACATCAAGACTTGGAACTGCAATTCTTGAAAAAATCACAAATATAATCACTTAAGAAACAAATATAATAACAAATATAATAACTTAACAAGGTAATATAATAACAAATATAATCATTTAAATATAGATGTAAGTCGTACGTGTGCTCATGTACGTGGCTCTAACTCTAGTATAGATGATTTTTCATATAAAAATTGATAGTACATAAATTAAATAAATACTATATATAATACTACATAAATATTGCTAGTGTACTCTAATTGGTGAAAAAGTAGACATATTTCTTTTTTGAAAATACTTTACTGAAATATCTGTGCAATTAAGTTTTAAGTGCGTACATGCAATTAATTTATAATTCCAATTCGATATCTAGGAACAAAATTCGAATAAAATTTGCATCACCAACCAAATAAATACATTTTGTTGCCATTTATACACACAATAAATAAATAAAGTACAATGTAGTTTTTGAAGAAAATTTTCTGAACAACACAAATATTGGCATACATAACTACGTATATGAAAATGAAAAAAATCGTTTGCATCATAAAATAAGTATAAAATATAAAAGGAATACTTTAACACTGTTCAATTCTCAACTGACAACCTATCGGCAGCTGCATTCACGAAGTTAAAGTTTTTAGTAATATTTGCACATGTTTTCCTTGGTAATGATTTGTGGATTATTATAGTGAATTAATAGGTACTAGAAATAATTATATAAAATACAAATATGTTTACTACTTTTGTCTACAAAAGGATCTACAGGCAACCAAAACTTTGTGAATGTTTTCTTCATTTATAAATATAAAAGTTAACTATTTTTTAATACCTTCCAGAATAGACAAATGTAATATTATCAATTAAAATAATTACTATAGCAGAGTTACTCAAAAAACCTTATCTTGCGAAATCTTCTATTAATCCATTATCTGGCACAATCCTCCATGCATAAATAAATGCAAAAAAAATAAATAAATTGGTAGTCAAAAATATATTAACATAGACATCTTATAATAACCTTGTTTATTTCGCTGTTCAGTTTGTTCCGAACTATCCACCGAATCTCTCAACAAATTCAATTGTTTCCTATTAATTTAATTGCTGTTACTACTTAATTGAGAAACAAATCCACCTTAAAGCTTTAGAAGAAATTCGTTGACAAATAAAAGAGCTTATTAGATTCCAGCTAGAAAACTGTATTCAGTTAGAGAAAAGAGATGTGTCTTCTCTAATTATCTAACATTGATTTTAGAAGACACAGGTTACTTAAAAAGGGATTTGTTAAGTACAATTATCTTAAGTGTTTACCTTAAGAAAAACATTTCACTTTCAGACATTCGAACGAAACAAAGTCACATTTAATAATAATTTATATCTTTTGAATACATATAAAAATGAGAATAATATTATCTAAAATACCTTATTTTTTCATGAACAGATATTTATTTTAAATGTTATTCGAATTTAATCTTAGTGCATATTTATCATAAGAGTTGGACTGATTTTCAACCTTTTTTTGTGTGGTATACTTTCAACAGTTTCACAAAATTTGGCGGCAAATAAACAATAAAATAAGTTTAAATGAATTTGAATTATCTATAATACACTATGTAAAATAGTTTACGATTATAATTTTCAATGTTAAATAAAATAATACACACGACAAAGGCAACAAAATATTTCTTGAGTACATAATTTCAAATTAATTATAATAATGCGTTTAATGTGAAATTTGGGCCTGATGATTTTTGATAATCTTATTTATATTGGGTCGTAAAAACGATAAAACCACTATCATTTCGTCATCTACATTTAAAAGTTTCAAACTTTTTTTTTTCATTTCTACTTTTATTTAATGCTGAAAATTCGAATTCACACAAACAAAATGCAGAAAATTGTAACAATACTTTTAAAGCTTTTTTGTCTATTACGAGATAGTTTCCTCTAATTTTAATCCATAATGAATTAATTGACTCTTCCGAATAGTTTGATGTTAAAAATCTATTATTACAGTTCAAAATTAATTTTTCCTCTTTATTGAAAATTAATTCATTGGCAGGTGTATCCATTATCATAAATGGATTACAAACCCAATCAAATGTTTTTTATCCATCTCTCCATGAAAGGATAAGTTAAATATACCACGAATATCATTAGTTATTTTCTACAAAACGGCCTAATTATTCAGTTCCAGATTTTTTTTCACCGAGTATAATTAATAATTTTAAGAGAATTAGGCGGTACACACAAACATGTCGCTGCACAGTGGTTGAGAATCACTGTACTAAGCAAACAATGAAATTATAATCATAGACTCTAATTATATCGTTTCAAATTCCTAAGTCTCTAGCACAAATACTTGACAGCTTTATGATAACGTAATTTTATAGTCGACTTTTAGTGAG
>BMAV01018851.1:8082-26956 GCA_019973955.1 Trichonephila inaurata madagascariensis
GGATTTTAAAATTTTAAATTATATCTTTGTATTCAAAGCATACAAATTCGTCTTAATACAAAATAATTTGCATTTTAAGATGCTAACGAAGACTTAAAATTTAAATATAAATGACAACTGAGTATTTTATAATTATTTTCAGTTTTTGATGAATTAAAGATGCTACTGAACTCCTTTGTAGAAATAAATTATTTATTCCCTTCTTTTTCGAAAATAATGAGACAGAATGAAAATAATTATGTTACGGAAGGTGTAGCTCATAATTATTCGTAAAAGATTTTAAATAAGGATTTTTTGGGGCGAGGATGAAAAATTCCAATTATTCTTCTGTAAATGATCTTTATTTTAAAAAACACTATTTCCCTTCAAAATCCTTTTAAATTTCTGCACAAAAATAAGAATCGAACGCTAAAAGTTATCTGGTTTTGATCTTCAGAAACTTTATTTTCTAACAATATACTAAGTTAACTCATAAGATAAAGTAAAAAGCTTTATTTTAAAAAGAAAGAAGGAAACATTAAAATACGTGAAAGCGAAAATTAACATTCTCTAAGGCATTTTATTTTCCGAAATAAGAAAGAACAAAACAATCAAGAACGAGTCAGTATATTTCGTTTTATCGTGAAATTTAGAATTACATTTCGAATGTGTCGAAGATTTGTTTTAATAAGGGGTGCCTGAAGGTACGATATTTTAATTTCTGTTGCTTACTGTTATTGTTTGTGAGTGTCTTTTTGAAAAATGGATTTGCTTTTCTGCAAAATCTATCATTAATAACGAACATGACAAATAAATGTTATGTGCGTGACAAAATTATTATCAAAACTGTGAAGCGACGGGATTTGTATTGGCCCTGCGGGCAAATAAAGAATTCCTCTGAAAGTTTGAATTGATCAAAATTTTACCTTTTAAGATTTAATTATCAATTTACTTGAATTAAAATGTGCTGAAATGGTGCTTTAATTGGAATTTAGAACTTTTTCTTTCGTAGAATTTATCAAAGCAATAATTTTTTAGAAATTTATTTCTTACTTTCTTATTGCGCAAAATGTTTGTAAAGCCATAAAATGTGGAGTTTAAGTTAATAATTCAAACTCTATTTAAGATATAATTTAAAATTTTATCTCTCTGAGATATATTTTAGATGCGCGTGTAGGTATATAGATTCCTTATACCAAAAAAAAAATCAAAATTAAAAGCATGTTTATATAAAAAATTTAAATTTTTAAAAGTTCGTTTCTTTTTTAGCTTGTTTTTAACTTATCAATGTTTTTTTTTTTATTGTTTTACAATTTTTATGTTATAAAGTCTTAACATGGATTTCATTGAATGAACTACTGAGAAATGTAGTGAAGTTAGTATGAACAAAGATGAAAATGGCTTTATTCTAAAATCCATTGCGAAAATATTCTCCAAAAATCAAAGAAAGTGTTGTTTTAAAAGCCCCTAAATGTATTCGATGATGTAGAAGATTCATATGTACTTATCAGCGAGAAATAACTATATGGTTAGCTCTAGATACATACGGCTTTTCTTGAACTAACTTATGTATTTGCTTTGTCAGATATTAAGAATGATAAGATCTAAATGTTGCTGTAAGAAACTCACGCACACATTTTCTCTGTATATAATGCTTGCTGCTCATGTTATAATATTCATAAAGTAGTACATAAGTATAACAATACTCAACGTGAAAATGATTTGAGCTGAAATGAAAATTTAAAGACATTCAATTTAGAAGAATGGCGTCGTTAACCAAAAAAACATCCTAAATGAACCAAACCCCAACTCTATACTTAATAAATTACCTCTTTTAAATAATAAGAACATTTTGAATGGCATTTTAACAAATTAAAAATTTCTTCACCGTAATGTGCTTGCATGTGTATTTGAGAGAGAAAAAATTAAAGCAAATACGATAGATTCTAGCGTCTAGGAACAACGAAGCCATTCTTTAGTGTAATAATTATTTATTACTCTGGATTAAGTTACACACTCACAACACATATCGTAGCAAAAGTTAAAGAAAAAAAACTTGTGTTTTTCTTTATAGCAACTACATTCAACCCTCACTTGGCCTGTACTGAAGTCGAGTGGTTGCTAGAGGGTGCGTCTGCTGCTAGGGACAGTCAGTAGAGCTATCAAAAAACAAGAGCGGTTACACACAAACGTAATATCTCTCGTACATTCTCATGTACAGGGTGTCGCTAAATTCGACCGACAGATTCAGAGGGGTAATAGTAGGCAGTATGGGGACAACGAATCAACCTAGAACAGGGGATCTCAAACCACGTTCAGTCGTAGTAATTCGCAAAGACAGTTATGAAGGGTGTGATGTCGAGTAGAATGAAAGGGACAATAAGAGATAAGAAATACTGTGAGGCACCCTCCCGTGGGTGCCCCTGTTCTCCATTATCTACTCGACCTGTTTCTGTAGGGAATAACGAAGAATCACGCAAATCGTTCATCTTAATATCTGTTTATTGAGATCACAATACACAACAATAATAATAATCAAAGTAAGCAAATCTGGAATGAGAAGACACAACTCGTATTACCAAATAATCACGTAATTGACCACTATATCTAACTTTACAGCTTAATTTTAATCTCACTAATACACGCACTTTCCTTATAGTTTAATCAGAGGTGCTTACCGCTGTATCCTAAGTAAACAGCTACCTTGCTTGTCCTAACTGACGTGGCTTCAATCTGTCTCTAATCCTTGTGGTCACGGATTCACCTTTTACTTGATTATACAGGTACCGATAGGTTAAATCTTGGACTTGGTATTTCCTCTAACTTTTACTCAATCACTTCTAAGCATAGACATAGACCTCGCATAGCCCCCTCGCGATTGCTAAACTTCTACTATATATAAGATTCCTAATTTGCATATATACACACGTTCTTCTTCTCAAGTTGGTTGGAAATAATTGTCATTTAGGCCCCAGAGATACCCAAGAGGACTGTTAAAAGAAAACGTACTGAAAGCGCCGTCACAATACATATATTCGACGTAAAGCATGTTTATGATACGAACAATGCATCGCAGCTCAACGTCAGAAATGCCACAAGTGATTGTCACAGGAATTGTTCGAAGTTGCGGCCTCATAGGTCTCAGCAGAGGCGACACCGACGGACGAAGGATTGTCGAACGCGTTCAAACAAACTCGGTGTACTGGCGATGTCGATCCGTGCTGTGAGATCCTCCATTATAGCCACAGGCATCTCATACACAAGCGATTTCAGGTGGCCCCAAAAGAAAAATTTCAAGGGATTGAGGTCTTGGAAGCGTGGAGGCTAACAATAAGCGCATCTATCCTCCCGGGATAATGTTGAATGGAGGTGGCTCGCACCGCAATCGAAAAATGTACAGTTGCACCATCGCGCATGAACTACACGTTCTGGTGCGGAGTGGTCGCTACTCCTTGCAGAAACTTCGGGAGAAGTGGGAAATTTGCATACGTGAAGGTTTCTTCAACCCTACCATGACGCTCTAAAACCCCGCATTCGTTTGACCATTATCCTTATGTGCGGTTCATCGTCCTTTCAACGGTTGCCATTATCACGGTTTTCACCGACTAAACTTTGTTTGCGACCTCATGTTCTAAGTTGATTTGTCATCCTCATGCTGTCTACTATCAGCCCTCTGAATTTGTCAGTCGAATTTGGCAACACCCTGTACATCGTGATTCCCTCCATTTGTTAAAACAGATTCATTCAATAATACATTATAAGAATCAGTTACTTAATTTTTAGAATTTTAATGATTACCTACTTCTTTATTTTGTAGACTGTACAAATATACGAGTTAAAATGACTATTTATGAAAAAAACCCGTGAAAACGAATAAATTATTAATAATTTTAACTTAACAGCTCCGTTTCCTTATTCGTACATAAATCTTAGAATAAAGTAATATTTTCTTTAAACTTCATGTACACAAAAATAATGCATTCATTTTTTTTAAAACTTTTATTTCGTTTCGTAAACTTTTATTCTCAACTTGTATTTTTTTTTAAAAAAAGAAAAAAACCATTTATCAAAATGTTCATGTTTAGATGCTTATTTCTAAAACCATGTAAACGTACTTTGAGGGGCATATATGCATAACTAGAATTCTTTTACAAAAATTTTACGTTATTCATTTGGGAAAGTAAGTTACGGTGAAAATAATCCATTACACACATTCATCTTAGTCAGCCTTCTTGTCTTCAAAGTAACCGCAAGAAAAAAAAAAAGGAAAAATAAATGTGGCGGAATATAAAAGACTCTTTTGAGACACAACGAAACACTCCGGGCTGTTGTTTTAAATTGTCGTAAAGCGTTAAATAAAAAAATAAAAAAATGATCGAAATATCCAGTTGTATTTTTTTTTTTCTTTTCTATTGAATATAATTAAATAGATTTCTGAAGGAACTGTTGAATTATTCAAAACTCTTTGTTAGAATACGCATCGTTATTTTTTTCCCCAAAAGGTCGAATTATTTAAACGTTTAAAAAAGTTTTTTAAATGAATTTAAAGAGTTTTTAATCAGTGGAACATTTTTAAATACGGTTATCTTTTTTAATTCAAACCGTGACTGTGAGTTAGTAGAATTTTAATCAGTTTGGGCGGTTGATATTCATTAAAAGTTAAAATCTGTTGTTTATTCCTAGCTCAAAGCGGTTTCTTTTATTAGTGTATTTAGAATTACATTATTTAGGTAAAAAAAAAAACGGTACACTATTAAAAAAAAATCGTAGGAAAATTCTTTTCTGTGTTGGTATTACAGTTCCAAAATAAAGCTGCCGAACAAACAGTTAATCGATATACAAATTCGAGAATTATAAAAAACCTTGTGCTCCTGTGATCGTATTTTTAAAAACAGTTCTTAAGACAAAGATTCTCAATTTTTTATCCTTTTTTTAGGTGATTTTTTCGATACCTATTATGAGTACGTCAAAAATCTTATCTGGAAAGTTACCAAGCTCTATCGTGAAAATGTGTTCCTTTAGGTTTCTTATGCGTTGCCTAATAGCGTATAAAAAAAACAGTTTAGTTCAAAAATGGCTTCCAAAATGTTCCATTGTTACTTTTCTTTAGATAAAATGCAGAAAATATTTTCCAACCTTCCCTACTACTTTTCCTCAAAATGTTTTTGAAATAGCTGTTGTTCTCTAGCATGACTTGGTATTTTGGAGTAGATATGAAATGTATTACGATTTTATGTGTGTGAATGTAGGCGTTTTTGCTTAAAATTCTATTCTCTTCAACTTCCACTTTGAGTTTAAATTTTTTTTCCTCACAGTGTATCATTCTCAAAAGTCTAATAATGTATTTTTAGTTGGTGCTTATAGTTATCGTGGTTTTTTAATTAAAAATGTTTAAATTTTTAATGACGTTACGTTAGTTTCGTGGGAAAAAAAATACTTTTTTAAAAAAAAATAAGCTTTGTCATTACAATTGTATTAGTTTTTTTTAATTATGTGGTGTAATCAAAAATACAAACATATAATGTTTCGTTGAATTATATACAGTGGGCCACAAAAGTGTTCATACACTTGCAATTCCTTATAAAATTTAATGTTTTAGACTAATAAAAATTAACATATTGTAATTGTAATTTTTTATGATATCTGCAACTTGTTTTTAATGGAATTACATAATTAATTTTTTAAAAAATAGTATAACTATTTTATTTAAAAATTAATTATCAAAAAGCTAATAAAAAATTGCGCCACAAAAGTCTTTGTACACTTAACAAAAATCTCAACTTAACTTTAAATATTGTATTTCTTTCTTAATTTAGTTCTTAGTAGGATATCCTTTAGTGTCCACAACAACTTTTAAGCGTCTTGGTATAGGTTTAAACAGTTTTTTGTAATCTCTGTATCGATTTTCCTCTATTCTTCTGTGATTATTGTTTTTACTTCACATTTTGCGTTTATTTGTCACGTTTTCTTTTTTTTACATTAGAATCTCACCAAATATGCTCTATTGGGCTAAATAAAGTGATTAAGGAGATGTTTTCATAATTTGGGGACAGTTATAGAGACACCAGTGGCGTACAATGAGAGCAGTGCACTTGGAGTCATTACCCTGTTAAAAAATTAAGTAGTCACCTATATCCAAATTTCGGGCTGATAATTTAAAATTTCTCCTTAAAATAATTAAACAGAGCTCATGATTCACAATACCATGAAAAAATACCAAATTATCTAGTGATTTTACTGTATTTTTTGAAATTGTATAATTTTATATATTTTCTATAATTGTAAAAAAATGAGGGTTTTGTTATTTGAATAGATATTGTGAGTACATATCCCCATGTTGATAATTTTTGTAAACTGATTAGTTTATTCTATTTCCTTAGGAAATGTGTTAATAGTAGATCTGTCTTAAATTATTGAATATTTTTTGTTTGCGAATTGTTTGTGCAAAGATATTTGGTATTGTTTATTTTGTTAGGAAATGAGCTAACAGTAGATCTGTTGTACATTATTTATAGACATTTTGCCCGCGAATTATTTATGCGAAGATTTTTGAAGTTGTCTCTCCTTAGAAAATGAGCGAATGGTAGATCTTTTTACATTATTGAAGATATTTTGTCTGAGAATTATTTTTTTCAAAATCTTATAATGAAAATTAAATTTTTTGCCGTTTTTAACACAAAATTTGCACTATTAGTATAAAATCATCAGTCTAAACAGGCTTTACATCCAAGAAATTTCCTCTTGGTGAATCTCCTTATAAAAAGCTTTTATTAAATATCATTGTTAAAAGCAGATTCATTGACAATAATAAGTCTTTTTAATTTTAATACTTAAGAGAAGATTTTGTACAGTAAATAAGAAAGAAATATTTTGCAATTTCTATTTTATCTGAATGTTTATAAAACTACAATATCCTCCATTGAAAATCATTCGCTGTGCTTCTGTTTTTATACTTTCTTCCATATGTCAGAGGAGAAACAAATGTGGTTAATCGATTCTCGTATGAATAAATCGATATTCAAATATCCTCCCGGGCTGTTTCTTTTTCGTATAACCTATCTCCGAGATTAAGTGGTAAAACTGAAAAAGAATAATGTAAACATAAGCTTTTTTTCCCTGCAAGATTTACATGATTACAGTTCTCGTCTGGAACATTGTGGACATTTGGTTTGGGCAGTTGAATAAATTCAATAACTGATAGAGATGAATAGCAAATAGTTGAATAAATTGCTAATAAAAGTATTCCCTTAACTTGATACATTCATTGAAGGATAGGAAAAAGAAATCTTGCATTTTTTAGCATAAAACTTGATAATTCTTGAATTTAAATTTCTTTGGTCATTTAAAATGCAACCGACATTCGGCGTCTGTTTGATTGCTATTCGATTTAAATGAACGTTCATCTGGGGAAGCATGTTTTAATTAAAAAATGATTTCTTAAAATAAACTTCTCCTTCAGTATCTTCTTTAATATTTTATTTTTAAAAAATGCACTGGTTTATTAAGGGCTTGTTGAGAGATATTGTGAAAATGTTTGTTTACTTAGGTCCTGGGATTTTAGCCCTTCTTATATTTTAAAAAAGCGTGTTTTGTTGTGGAACACATCCTATTCAAACACAATCTTTTAGGAGCTTGTCCTGGCGTTTGCTAGTTGTGTGAAAAGTGGAACCCTTCCTGGGAAGTGAAGCCTGTTTGCGATACTATTTAAAGAAGGCTGTTTTTCCAGCCATTATTGCAATTGATATACACCATCTGTTCCAATGAACGTCATTGGAACGTTTTCCGTTAACGACATCGGTTGTCTTTAGTTGAGAAGGCAGGTCTGGTAAATGCATGTGCTGTAGCCGCTGTTGAGATCATTTGTCCTGATTTATGAGTGGGTGTTTTAGGTATATTTAATCAATAGTGGTAAACTGCCATCGACTTCGGGTGTTGCTTTGAAGGTGTTTGTGATTTGAAATGCCCGTCTTTGGGTTCAGAGACTTGTTCTTTGTTACACCCTACACAACTAGACTAAAATGGAAAACTCCCCATCCAACTAGTTATTACTGCTATCTTTTCATTTTTCACTACAAATAAGAAGTTATACAAATACCAGCCAAAAATTAGAATAGATAAATAGGAGTTTTCCATTTTCTTTATTCTACACTAGCTGAAATTTCCTGTTTTCCTTATCACGATATCCATTTTCAATGGATCCCTTCTCATATTGACCTTTAGAATTGTAAATTGGATGGAACACTTGAAAAGGAGAGTTGTAATATTCCTCTGCCCTTACCCTTCTGGAATTACTTGTATAATCGCTGAACGAGTCACATAATATGGTGGAGTGGAAGGTGTCTGCTATTAATAATTGGTATTGGAGTAATAGACCAAGTTTACTTCCGTCCTCGAGTATGCGAGACAGAGGCCACCAAACTACACTTACACGTCTTTTCTGTGACCATATCAAATGTCTTCCGTTCTCAAAGGACATGATCTCCTCGAAGTACGAAATTGCAGGCTTCAACTGAGCATACCTTATGTTATATGGAAAGATATATATTATAATTCTCTTCTTGTCCTGGACGAGTCAAAAGTATTGTCTAATTTTCGAGGATTAGAGAAATAACAACTGCTGTCGTAATTATGATTTTCGAGACAAATCATCATTACTTCTTTATTTATATTGTAGAAAAAAAACCTTGTTTTATCATTATTTTAATTTCTTTAAATTTTCTCTTTTAATAGAATTAAGTTCCTTTGGGAAAATTTATAATTGTAATATCAATAATCTAATTCCCCCCAAAAGATTAGTACTTTTCCAGTTATCAAAATTGAACTTTTATTTCTCTTACATTATTTTGCATCTATTGTTATCGATATAAATTTTCATACATCTTCTGTTATAAGTTTTCCAAAATTTAAGAAATTTTTCTGTTTTAGAAAAGACAGGGCACATATAAACTTAACACAAGGATTTCATTTATATATTTATTTGTTTTAAAGCTTACATTTCTTAGAGTCTTGATAACTCTAAAATATTTTTCTCTTGTTTTATTCGTTTTACGAGGGTTTGATTTGAATTAAAGTCAATTTAGAACCTACTATTATTACTCATGGGCAACGTACGATATTTGAGCTACCATCTCAAATATAATCATTCTCCTTACTTCAATACCCCATGAAGACTTAGCAACCCAATTACATTTAAACAACAGCAGGTCTTTCTTCTGTGTCGCAGATATTTTGCGGAATCAAATCCCAAACGCACGACTCATTTTGAAACACAGTCTGCCAAAAAGCGTGCAATAATGATCACTCGTCTACCATGAGTGTTGTACTTATAATGATTATTAATTTTAATGGATTATATACACTTGCCTCCGAAAGTCTGCGTACTGGCGATCACCTTTCATATTCATGCAAAGATCGCTAATTAATTGAAGTCTCTTTCTGAATCAATACTATTTTTTATTGATTCCTCTTACGTCGTAAATTCAAATAGTATAATCAACAATCACCTGAATATTAAATAAAATAATACAAATATTTATAACCTGAGAGAATGACACAAATCGTGTGCGTCAAAAGTCTGCGTACACAGGAAAAAAACCTTTATAATAATGGAATGTAACTAAAAAATAATACTTTTTAAGCTATTCCGTTCTTTCTATAACTCTCTCAACATATTTGGCAAGGATTTAATTAGCTTAGTTGTTTCATCTGTGGATATTTTGTGTCATTCTTCTACCCTGACAGATTTCAGCATTTCTTTGGATGTATTACGTTCTCCCTGATTATTCACTCGAGTAAATCCCACAAATGCTGTATTGTGCTTAGGTCTGGGAACTGAGATGGCCTACGGAATTGGTTTGGGACATGTCAGAACAGCCATGGCTTCACAATGTGAGCCATTTGCTTGGTACCTTTGTGCCACTGAAAGTAAAAATCATTACTCACTGCAAATTTCTCGGTATATGCCCTGATATTTTACTTCGATAAGTGCAAGTAACCAATTTTGTAGATTGTTGATTAAATAACTTCCAAATTACCACCCGAAAGGCTTCCAATGCACCCCCAATCATTATGCCACCTGCTCCATGTTTGATATTCGAAAAAAGATTCTCTTTCTTAAGATCTGTTCAGGAATTTTTGCAGGCATATTTTTGTACTTTTTGATACTAAATTACAAAAATTACTTTCAATTGAATATATTACATTTTTCTAAGACATATGTGTCTTATTTATGTGTTTTTTGTCAAAGGTCTTAGCTCTTTTCATTCGAAAAAGGAATGGCTTCTTGAGTGCAACTCGGGCATGATAGTCATCATTTTTCAGTTTTCTTCGAATTGTAATTAAAGTCGCACTTTTATACGATATCTCAGCAACACTTTTAGCTACTCGTGAAGCTTATAGTCTTAAATTTATTTATTTAGAGAGTATTACAAAGCAAGATTCTTGAGGTGACATTGCAGACGGGCGGCCGGATCTTAGCTTGGACCTTAAAATTTTAGTTGATTTGTAGTTTATGATCACTTTTTGAATAAATGAATGTCTCCCATTAAACAGTTTCAACAATTTATTTAAAAAATTTCGTTTTTCTGAAGGTCTATGATTATTTTTCTTTCAATAATATATCGTTCTCTATTCTGTTGCCTCCCATGGAACCACAAAAGCTTTCAAATCTCAAATCCTAAATAAATCAGAAAAAAAAAAACGTTATAATTACTTAAAAACACGATTTAGTACAATTATTTTACAATAAAAGGTCTTTAAAAGCTCTATTTTGTAAATGTAAGCAGACTTTTGGCGCGGATGGCTGGTAATTATTTGGAGTTCATTCTTGTTTTTTCTCGTTAAGGTGAATTTTGTTGCTGTTGTTTGAATAAGGAAATTTTGAAGAATTGCTGACTAGTATTTTGATTTTCTAAAGCGAAATTTTAATAGTAATTATAGCATAAACACGTAATTTGATTGCCTGTACGCAGACTTTCGGAGGCAAGTGTATAAGTTGTTGTGCTTTAGATGTAAACTTATAATAACATCAAAATAAAGACTTATATTTTTCCCGAAATATTCTAGTTTGTTTGGCATTTATAAATTCATTTTTTCATTCAATTTATGATACTCCTTTAACTGACCTCGTCAAAAATAATATTGAAAACTAACGATTAAACGAATTATTTCTTCTAAATGTAGAACTATGCTTTAATAACGTTGAAAACTCTTTATTTTGACACATTCTTTGTTTTATGGAACATTTTAAATTAACTGTAGTCAAACGTTTTATGACTTGTGCGGAAATATATATATAACTAAAAATTAATTTCACTTAACAATAAACAAGTAAAACGACCTTTATTTAAGAAGAGCTTTCACCAGTTGCAAAAGTAAAATTTAAAAAAGTTTTTGTAAAAGACATTTTTTTTGAAAATCTTGGAATATGTCCAAGTCCGAATGGATTATACTTTTCGATGCTGCTTTAATTAACAAAGACGGATCACTTCATTTGTCCTCTATTCAAACAAATAAACATTGTAATCGAAACCTACATAAAACAGGCAGTAGCACTTTCAACAGAAACGAGACATTGAAATCAGACTTAAAAATGAGGATGATTATTTCAGCCACAAATTTAAAAACAAAAAAAATCTTTCGGCCTAAAATCTTTGCCGAGCCCTTGACATATCCAGATCACGTCATTGACCGTAATGTTTTGACGAATTCGAAGGGTTGCCTTCCCTTCCCAGCTCCACACCAGGATGTCACGTGACATCAACAATGTCCGCCTTTCAGATTCCTGGCCTACTGCCAAAGTTTCGAACTGCGGAAAGAGTACCAGCAGGTTCACCATCCGGAAGCAAAGTGTTCCTACGCTTGAAAAGTTCTTTTTTAGAATATTTTTGTTATGCGGCTCTTCTTAAAGACACGCCCAAGGTGCATACTGAATGCCAGTGGAATATTTATGTATTGTTGCCGGGAAAAAATTCCGACGTTGATCTTATTTTGAATTCTGTATGTTTTGTTTAGTTACTTATGGAGTTGATTTATGAGATTCCAAATGACAGACTGCACCAAAAAATCTGCATATTTTTTTTTTTTCTGAATAAATCATTTTCATCTGTGATTTCTTATTTCTTCTGTCTTTCATTTTTGTTTAATGTTTCATTCCATTTATAATTTAGATTTTAGACATGTGAAAAAATAACTTAAAATATCTCACACGTAAAATTATACGTATATTCGTCACTTATGAAAAATTGAAAATATATAGTTGAAGATGTACACAAAATCCGATTCCAAGCGAAACGATATTTTATCACGTTTTTTTTAGGAAAAAATATTTCTAAATAAAAAAGAATCATTATCTGTCAAAGGAGCATTAGTTTGATTTCATCATTGTTTTGCTTTTAGAATTATAGTAATTCACAAATTTCATGAATATTTTTTTTCTTTTTATTTTGATATTCATTTTTAATATAATTCTTTTAGTTTCCAATGCTGTCGTTTGAAAATTAGTTTTTCATCCTAGTGATTGTTATTCATTTTAAAACTCAAAAATATAAACTTCCTGAAACGCATAGGTAAAGCATTTGGTATTGATGACAAAGTTCTCCCAAAATTTAAAAAAGTGACATGATTATTTTTATTATTAATGATAATTTTTAAAAATTTGAATCATATGTACCATATAATCGTTACAGAAAAGTGTGCGACAATTTATTTTTAAGTTAGTTTTTAATCTCCTTAAATTTACTAAGTTTAGCTCCTATATTTCGTAATTACTTTGCTTTGCAGTGTATGAATATATGTATTCAAGATGCAATTTTTAAATATCATTTTAATTTTGAATTCTATCCATATATGTTATTAAATTATCAAGACGTTGTCAGTTGAAATGTTGTTGTTTTTTTATTTCTTTTTCCATATATAACCAATCCTAAGACCTCTTTCGTATTATAAAATTCGAAAAAGAAAAACCCTGATAACATAATATAAATATTGTTCTCCCTGTATCTATAGGTAAAGCAAAAAATTCTCTCTCTCTCTATATATATATATAATTTATTTATTCTATCATTATAATTTATTATAATGATAGAATTATAATAAATTATAGTGATAGAATTATAATTTATTCAGTTCTTCTCTAAGTTAGCGCAGCCATCTTTAAAAAAAATTTTTTTTTGTATCATTTTCATTTTTTTTTTACTTTGATGTATTTACAAAAGAATTAAAAGTTAATAAAAAGGATTCTAACACAGCGTGGGCGAATCTAGGGTAGTTGTTTATTTACAATTTCAGCAGCGTGCTGACCATTCCGTGTTAGACGATATCGTGCTGCCATCTATATGTCAATAGTCAAACTAAATGGGGAACTTCGGGTACTCTTTTTAAATCCAAAAGTAATTCTGTTTTCGGTTTAAATATTTTTTTATTATACTTTTTTCTACTTAGATTTGCTATGAATGATGATCTTCAATGTAATTGCTTACTGTAAATTTAAGTATATAAATGATTTTTTATAGAACTATTCTATTTGTGCCTTATTTTTAAAACTTGAATGTCAGATTAGTTTCAAATGAGCTTGTTTTATTTGAGAGATATTGTTTTTAAAAAGTATGTTTCTAGATCTACAAGTATAACAGCCAATAACCTTCAAGTAAACTGTGTGTAGTTGTTTTTGACAGTATTTCGTGATGCTGAAACTAAGCTAGAGGTCAACGAATAATTTCTAAATGATATCATCTTCACAAATGAAATGCAGCTAAGTTGTTACCGCAAAATGATACATAGTTTGAGAAACTACAATCCGCGTTGAGAGCAAAAGTACTTTCAAGGTTTTGAAAATTGTTTTATTCTTCGGGTTTTTTTTTTTTTTTATTTAATTTCTCTTTCAGTTCTTTCCTTCCCACTTAGGCAAAAATAAGTAACTAGTCACCTGAAGTTGTTTTTTTTTAAATAAAGCAATATTTATTAGTTTTTCTTTCTTTTTTGCGTTTCTCACGTTTCTGATTTTTAATATTTAAATCAGAAGGTTATGGTTTTAGTTACAGAATTCAATTTTATTCTTTTTGTAAATTCTAAATAGTTCAGTACTTTTCAATATATATGCTTTTACACGCGTTATGAAATGAATTATTTTGAGTGAATTATACTAAATTATTTCAGATTACGTTTCCTATAACTGTTTTGTCTGTTATTTTATCTCCTACTTACCAACATTTTCATACTGCAGAAGTAAACAAATTCGCTCTAATTTCCATTCATAGGCATATACTATGGGTTCTTTTCAATAGTGTTTTCAAAACGTTTGAGACGCGTTTTCTAATATTTTGCTAGATAAAGTTGTTACTGATCATTTACTTTATTTTTCATTAGAAAGAAACAATAATATTTAGTACAACATCAGTTGACAGAAAATTACGTAATTATATAAAAAAAAAAAGGCATCATTATGTTTGAATTGTATATCTCATCACATGTTCTCTTTACACACTCTTTGCAATACAAAAAATACCATGAACTTAGGTCTAAATATACGAACCAGGATGCTCTCTGTCTATACAGGCCTCTCAACGTCAAGAGCCCAATACATTCAGTATGGGACGGAGGAACGCTTCGCGTTCCAGTTCCCAAAGATGTTCAGCTTAGGTCTAAATATAAAATAGCACGAACACACAGTTATCCAATATAAACTGTGTTTTTTTTTTCCTTAAATATAATAAAATGCTCTAGAAAAGACTAATTGTTGGAAGCTGTTTTTTTTCTAAAATATTTCCTGAAATGCAATTTTTGTCGACATCTTTCCAATTATATTATAAATTCTTATTGCAGGTCGAGTACCCCCTATCAGAGATGGTCAGAAGACGCGAAAAGGGCCACTCGCACAAATCTACACCGAAATAGCCATACTCAAGAAGTTGAATCATCCGAACGTTGTAAAGCTCTTTGAGGTATGCTATAGTTTTACAATATTGTCTCTTCGAATTAATTATAGAAATTCTATATTTCTTATATGTAAACCTACAAAATGAAGTATTCTGAGATATATTTTATAAATTTAGCAATTTAAAGTTACACTGCTGAGTACAGGATATTTAAAATTGAATTCAGGTATTTTGAATGCTTATGAATTCGAAAATATACTGTTTTTAATGTATCGCTAAATGATGGATTCTCGTTTTATTTTACTTTTTCAGGATTTTGTTTTTATATTATTATTTAAAAAATTGAGAAGTAGCTTTTTGAAATACTTAATTGTAATTCAAATTATTGCTGATGTTAGAAATCTATATGATGTATTTAAATGAAGGATTATATAAACATATATATTATATATTTAATTAATTCTATTAATTTCTTTATCGCTGTTTAAAAATTTGATTTTTAAAAAAATTTAGTTAAAAAGATTTTACATGTGTTTTTACAACACAATAATGAAAGCGTAATACACTCTTATACAATAATTTAAATAATTTTTTTAAAAAAAAATAATATTGATGAAAAGTGAAATACTAAATGAGAAAAAAATATTTATGAAATGAATATTCTAAAAAAAAATGGTAAATTATTTTGTTTTAACGTGGTAGTGATTCTTATATGTAAAATGGGAATATGTTATTATTCTACGCTGAAATGAATTTCCAAAAAAATAACGTGAAATATTATATATTGAAATATTAATTATGAAGTTATTAATTATTATATATTAAAAAAATTTAATGTATCTAACACTCTTAATATGTTTTTATTTATTTATTTTGTGCAGGTTTTAGACGATCCAGATGAAGATAATTTATACATGGGTAAGACATGCAAAAATAGTATATATATGAATAGTATATATATATGAAAAATAGTATATATATGAATCTTAATCGATGAATGTAATATATTCATAAATAATATATTTATTATAATGATACTTTTTTTTGGGGAAGGGTCTATGGAGATCTTTAACAATGTTTATATTTATTAAATTCTGTTTTCAAAAGGCTAAATTTGTGTGACGTCGCAATCACATGATAACTGCAATCACTTGTTTCCAGACAATCAGGTCATAAATTCATGTGACATCATTGTGACAAGTGATGAATGTAATCTCATGATTCAAGCCAACCATTTCATGTAATTCGCTGTTGCCAACTTTTTCTTTTTTTGCAGACATTTTCCCTTAAAAGTTAAAACAGCTCATAGGTAAACAAATTTGAAGAGATTACTATAGTATACCTATAATATAAGATTTCTTTAAATTTTAAAAATGTCTCTTTCTTAACGATCTTAATACATGAACGAATTTATCCTACCACCAAACTTGAAATTTTATTTAAAAATTCTGCAAGCAGAACTATAAATCTAATATCAATTTCGAAATCAGCCAAGAACACTTGATTGAATTTATCATTCGACCATTCTGAATTTAGCCCGTTATTTTCGGACTATTTTTCTCCTCGTTTTGCGAACGGAAATAGACGAATAGCAACCCCACAAAATCCTTATTTTTTGCCTATTTTTGTTGCAAAAATTTGCACATTTTGGCTCAAGTTTCCTTCGACCTACGGACAAATGGCTTGCGAAGTAGCATGTTGCCAAATTTGTGATAAATATAGAGATACACGCTCACTCTATAAGATGAATGTATTCCTTATTTGTCTCAAACGGAACCATACTAATCATTGTTTTATAGTGGCTTATATTTCTAAGAAATCCAGTTAATAATTTTTAAAATTCAAATTTGTTTTATATTATGTATGAAGTTCTAATGGTTAGAGAATGATAATGGAGGGTGAACCAAAACTCTTACCTTGATTATAAAACTTTATTACAAAATAACCGTTTAATATAAGAATATAACTTTTGTATCACTAAATAATTCAGTTATAGTACTTTTTTTTGCTCAATAACGGAGGGAAATGTACCTTCAAGAGTGACTTTGGAGAACATTTGTAAGGAAAACATCATTTTCGGCCGAAATGGGGTCCGATCCAAGAAAAATCTCAATGAGTGCTTTGGTTACACCAAACGAATTCGACCATCAATGTTCAGCGTAAATTTCCATCAATTTCGTAATTTGTAATTGCGTAAATTTCCGTCAATTCATAATTTGTAATTGCGTGAATTTCCATTAATTCGTAAATTTTGCATCAGGAGGCAGCCATCCTGATGCAAAAATAAATAAAGCAACAGTGTGAAATTTTCAAAAATAAAGACAATGTAACAAAAATCATTTTAAAGGATACCTGGCGGGAACTGGAATACCATCTAGACTTTCTCCGAACCATGAAAGGACATACGTTGTAATTTACTGAGGTAAAGGGCCTAAAAAAATCATTTCGGTGCTTAAAATATATCCGTAAAAACATATGTCTAATTCCAATAGTTTGAGAACAATAAATATCTTTAAACAGGGCAAAACTTTTGGTTCATCCTATAAAATACACAATATCATTATGACCTGTGAAAAATTTGGTATTTAAATAAACGCTCGTATTTTTTTTAAAAAAATATGGTTTGCGTCAAGTCAAGTAGTCAATTAGTTATTGTCATGTGATATATTTTGTTCATCGCTGAAATTTAAAAAGTATTTTCTCTTTGTTTCAGTGTTCGAGTTGGTTCAAAGAGGGTAAGATTTCTGTTTTAATTCTTTAAAAGGGCGTGACAGTTATTAAAATTTTGTTTTAAGTATGTTTATTAAATTTTATTACTTTTTTTCTTTTTTTATCCTCATCAGACCTGTGATAAACGTGCCTACAAAAGATCCATTACCTGAATTAAAAGCTTGGCAGTATTTCAGAGACATAATTATGGGAATTGAATACCGTAAGCTCAGTACTTTTTCTTTCTTTCTTTCTTTTTTTTTTTTTTTTTTTAGTAGATATTATTTCGAAAAACCGAAATGCAAATTTGTGTTTGCTTTCTTATCTCAATTAGAAATTTATGTTAAAAATTAAAAGAAGACATTTTAAATTTGTAGTTTTATATGCAAAGTAAATTTTCAAAAACAAGTGTAATCTTGCGGATGGATATAAATCTTCATAATATGATTGTTTTTTTTAAGTTATAATAATTGTGTGCTATTTCAATGAGATGCATGCAGCAAAAAAAAAAATGTTTTCAAGCTATGAGTTGAAATCTGTAAATTTCCTGCCCATTTACAACGTAACATGTTTTAAATGAAAGAAAATTTGTAAGGTATATAATAAATTAACTAAATTTTTCGATAGAAAATATTTTCTAATGTAGGATCAATTTTAAAATGTAATTTTTATTATCCAACCATTTTTTTCCAAATGTGATTCGTCTACAATACCTATCATTATTCAGAAATAATAGATGCCGCTTAATCTAAATTTCAAAAAGAAGTTCTTTTATTTTATTTGTGTGAATGCGGAATTAATTAAACTGAATTGCAAAAAATTATTTGTTAATGACAGATTCATTTAGTAGCCATTAATATCATGTATATGTTGAATTTAAGAACTAAATTAAAATTTTAAACAGTAAAAACTGTTTTGTGTTTCAGCACTTTGCTCTCGTATTTTTTCTTAATTCAACTAAACTATTTCTGTATTCGCGGATTTAATTTCAGTATGAATGTTCAGGAACAGAAAATGCAATTCCGAGTTTTCTGTGTATAATTAACACCATTAGAAAATTTATATTTTTCATTTCTAAAATTTTGCCATTATGTATTTTTTTTTAAATATAAATGAAGTATAGCTTTATATTTATGGTTCTAAGTAATTTAATAATATTAAAGTATATATTTGTATATTATTTAACAGTTCACTATCAGAAGATTGTGCACAGAGACATTAAGCCGTCCAATTTATTGTTGAGCGATGACGATAGAATACAAGTGAGTATCTCATTTTATCGTTTATCAAATAAAAATAGTTTACTTCTAAAA
>BMAV01018851.1:31956-53515 GCA_019973955.1 Trichonephila inaurata madagascariensis
AAACACTGTCAATGCCTTTTTGTTGCATTCCAAAGTCTTCGGGATAATTTTATGAATGGCAGTGCACAGAAAAGATCGTATTTCGGTAAGATGTAGATATACGTCGGGGGAAATTAACGCTTTGAATAAGCAAGACGGTTATATACGCTGGTGGCACTTAAGAGGTTAAAATCGTATCGTAGTTTTAGCATCAAAGTATAGTATTATTAAATTCAATACATTGTTATTGTATGAGGGGGGAGGGCGGGATGAAAATTATGATTAAATATTGGGTCGCGTATATTGAAACTTTGAGAAGCAGTGCTGTAATTATCTGCAAAAATATGTTAATTTCATGCGCATTATTCACAGATTTCTGACTTTGGGGTTTGTAATCAATTCGAGGGAGTTGATGCATTTTTATCCGACACAGCTGGGACTCCCGCTTTCGTGGCGCCGGAAGTTCTAAAAGGTAAAGGTTTTCTTTTTTATGTGCGAAGAGCAGAATTTTTTATTCTTTTTTTTTCTCATAGCTATTTGCTCATTATAAAAAGGTTAATTATTGGATTTTTTTAGGGACAAGAGAAGTTTATAGTGGAAAGGTCAGTAAATTTCTCTGAATTTTTAGATAATAAAGATGTTATTTTAGCTCCTTAGTACAGTTGAACCTGTTTTTGTGCGGTAGATAGGGACCGCATACAAAAATCACACACAAAAAATATCCAAAAATTTCATAAATTCTTACATATAACAAACTAATTCTTGGAAATACTACAAAAAACTTTTTTTATGCGGCGGATAGGGACCGCATAAAAAAAGTCGCATTTATAAAATATGCCAATTATTTACGAAATTTATGTAAGAGTATTTCCATAACAAAATAAATAATTAAATATTACTCACGGAAACATTTTAAAAACATATAGTTTCTCATTGTATATACGGATGTCTTTAAAATGCACATACATAATTCATCTCTACTCATCGTAATCCAAAGTCCTGCAATGAATAAGTTCAAAATCGCTCTCGTCACTTGAAGGTGCAATTTCAATTGATTTATTTTTTGGCAACATAAAGTAAGAGATAAGTTTTTGTGACGAAGGACGGGTGGTCACACAGTTGCTTGTAAATGTCACGATAACCAGCTATACATGATTGAAGCCCATTTTGGAATTTTATACTCCTTTCTTAACTGGTATCTATTTTAAGAAAATGCTTTTCCAGTTTGCTGGAAAGCTGGGTCCTTGCATATTTTTACCCGCTCTCAAAGAATCTGGCTTCTTGTCCGTCTTCATAATTTATCAAATTATTGATAATGTCACTGTCATTGAAAGTTTCGTCTTCAATCAAGCACGGGCTGCTAGAGCGTTGAGAGAAAGCAACTGAATGCGCATTGTCGGGAGACTGTTTATAACAAATGAATAGAGCGTCTTGAAGTGTCTATACATTTCATTGGCGTGACATACACCCCCTCATCACGAGAGGGGGGGTGCAGGACTCTAGGGATCCAAGGCCACACTTCCGCTAAATACGTATTTACCCAATTTATAAAATATTAAAGGCAAACCTGACTTTCAGGGGGGTTCCTAACATTCTCCGTTACTCCACTGGTAAATAGATAGAAAACATTACAGAGGAGCCAAAGCTATTGAGTCCTGTCCTGGGGGGGAGGCAGGACTCTAGGAGCCCAATGCTTGTCTAACGCTAAATACGTATTTACCCAATTTATAAAATATTAAAGGCGAAAACTGACTTCTAGGGGAGATGGAGTTCCTAACATTCCCCGTTACGCCACTAGTAAATAGATAGAAAACATCACAGTGGAGCCAAAGCTATTGAAATTTATACGCCGCATAAAAAAAATATCGCATAAAAAAAATCGTACTAAAATGACATCGCATAAGAAAAGACTGCACAAAAACAGTTTCGACTGTATTTAATTTAAAAGCTTCAAAAGAAGTTGCGTAAATAAAATTCTTAGAATTATTAACCTATAAACGTTCTATACATAACTGTATATCTTTTTTCAAATTAAATTCGTATGTATACTGAATTCTGAGATTATATGTATTGTAAATGTTGATCTACAATCTTTTCTTGGAGAAGTTTATAATTAATTGTTTTCATTCTCTCTTTTTAAAAATTATTAATGAAATTTTCTTTATCTTCAAATAAATTTTTTATATGAAAATCATGCTTAATAGTTTCTTGTAAAAATAAATAAAATGTCTACACTTCAGCAATAAAATACTATTCACTTTTTATTAGAAAAGTGGAATACCATTTAAATATTCTATTCATATGCTTCCAGAAATAAGCTTAAATTACCAAGCCAATTTCTCAAGAATATGTTGCAATGTAATTATCGAATTTGCATAGTTATGTCAATCATCAACAAATATGGAGATATTTTGTATTTGCTCTCAAAATTTTAAGCATTTATCTACATTAATACGTTTTAGAATCATGAATTCGCTTTTAATCTGTAACTTTTTTTTAGTATAAAGTTTTTATTTAAATAAATTATAATGCTTATCATTTGTAAAATATGTGTTATTTTACAAATTATTGTTTTTGCAAATTTTATTGATTAACTATTAAATTTTGTAATCTTTCAGACATAGGGTTTTCAGGAAATTAAAACCTTCTTATTATGTTTTAGGCTTTGGATATTTGGCAGACTGGAGTGAGTCTTTATGCATTTGTATATGGTGATGTCCCTTTTCAGGATACCAATATCTTGGCCCTTTACACCAAGATTAAGTCTTCTCCTGTGCCATTTCCAGAAAAGTAAGAAACTATAAAATAGCAATCACTTCAAATATATTATTTTAAATGCAGTTTGATTTGTATTAATGTAGTACTAGGGTCACTGTAATTGTACCATGTAGGAGCGATGATGCTAACTTCAAATTCGCTTTAAAGGATGAAGATGCTTGGATATGCAAATGATTAGCATTTAATCGCTATCGAATGATGCAGGAAGAGAATCGGCATATAAAATTCTGTATTAAGGGAAAGTTATGCAGATAAGTTTTTTCATTGAAAATAGTATTTGAAGTATAAGAAGTATAAGTAGTATAAGAAGACTACCAGCACCTGTTAGGAATTCGATAGTGGCAGGTTCTTGTCCTATTGCGAGTGTGGTTTATCAATCCGCGATATTGCTTCTTGCATTGGTTGGAATTCAACAGCCGCCACGTAAATATGGGTTCAGGAGGGCTGTACGCCATGCAGGTTATACAAAGGACTCCCGTTACGAATGTCTGAGAGGGTAGGCATGTTTTCATGTCGGCATTGCATAATCGTACAACCATATTTCGGATCTTGAGTTAAAAAGCGGACTTGTTTGCCGTTCGACAATTACCCGCGAAGACATTGAGTTGGTCCAGAGCTGCACTACGATCATTGTTGTGTCTTCCCTTGACAGTGTAGCATAGCGACGCGCGGCAACAGCAATGCATCCAATGTCAAAACTGGATACAGAAGTTTTTTCAAACATGTTCTGTCTTTACTTTCAGCCTATTGATGGACGTATTCGTATCTGGAAGAATGGGGGAAAAGGCATCTGACATGCTTGCATTTGATACCATCATAGGGGTTATGCATTTGGTGTGATAATTTGCGCAGCCATTGGGTACACGACATAAACACCTCTTGTTCACGTCGTTAGTTATAGGCTAGCGTTTCGTTTATCAGGTTCTAAGGCTTCTGGCTATGCCCTATCTTCGAGACTTACCACACGTCATCTTTTAACGTAATTCGTACTGTCCGTCTTGTTCGCACTTACCTCGGCACAGAGCAGGTCCGACTGTTTTCTTGGCCAGCATATTTTTCAGACCTCTCGCCCATTGAAAACAACTGGTCATGGATTGTCGAGAGACCAGGTTGCCACCACTGTCTAGCCATTATGATTGGTCAAGTATGGCATAGACTTTTTGCCGCAAAGAATGCCTCAGCCTATATCTGTCATCCAATCCCAATTCAACTCAATATCTAATCGGGTTGCATCCATTTTACCTGCAGGAGATGGCAGTATGTGTACTAATTTTGAACCACATGTACATACTTAAACACCTACAAATTTAATACTGTTTTCTTAGTACTATGTGTTATGCGTACAACACGTGAAGTTGTTATTTATTGCCTGATGTGTTTCAATTTTAATGGCCAACAATGTATCTTAAAGAGAATATGTTCAAATTTTCAAAATTATTTGATAAAATCGTTTATTTGAAACTTTTTTTATTTATTAAATTTATCAGAACAATACTGAAAAATTATTTAAGAATTACAAAATTTGAAAACTAAGCAAAGTTTTAATTAACGTTGCATTTTTTATTAAATGTTTTAATAAATATAATCATAATTATTTTATTTTAATAATGGGTATTTTTCCGTTTGGCCGGCTCTAACGATAAAGTCGCCAAAAAGGATACAACCTATGCCAAAAGGAATATTCCTGCTGATAACCTTTTACCACCATATTTTTTAAAAGAACAAGTTATGGTCTTTTCTTATCAGTAACGCCTTTTTCATTATACTCGTACATCGAAAATGAATGAATAAACATTGCAAACTAATATTAATTAATATTTTTATGTGTATATTGTGTGTTGTCGCCAATAATATCAACTTGGCGAGATTTGCGACGGTGAAAGTAAGTACGAAGAAGTGCCTAACTATAAGCTGTGCCTTACAGTTGATAATCCAAAATAAATGCTTACTTTTCGATTTGAAAAACTTGAATAAAAAACTTACATTTTAAGTATAAAAAAAATGACCATTTTTTTTAAAATTATTTTTTTGTATTTATTAATTTCCTATTTTGACTTGTAGATTTCGAATTATTTTTACAGGTATAAAATAAGCAACAACCTGAAAGACCTGTTGAGCAGAATGCTAGAGAAGGATCCAAAACAACGAATAACATTAAAAGGAATCAAAGTAAATAGATTTATATTCATTATGATTATCATTAGAAATCAGATAAGTGAGAAAATCAAATTACAGTCGAACCTCCACATTACGAACCTCTATATTACGAATTTTTTCTATATAGCGAACTTTTTTCTGGAACCAAGATCATTTCACGATTTTCTTCGTAAAATAACCTCCCAATAGCGAAGTGCATTTTCTATATAACGAACTTTTTCTCTTGTGATTCAATTTTTTTTCTCCCTATTTTAAAGTATTTCTGGACATTTCAAGTTATTCATTCTTTTAACGCGTTTTAATAGTTTAATTATAAAATAACGTATATTTAAAATTACTTGTGTACTTTAAATTTTAAAAAAAATTAATTATTAAATTCATTAATTTTAATATAAAATTATTTTCTTAATGTTGAAAATACAGTGTATCCCTCGACATTCTTTTTTTCATGTTATCCTTGCATTTTTTTTTTTTTTTTAATGGTAAGAAATTTTTTTAATAAATAGATATTAATTTACAATAAGATGTGAATAATTACTTTTTCAATATATATTATTTAGGAATTTAAAACTTGTTTTATGGGGTTTATGAAGTATGTTGAAAGGTTAGTCTCTATATAACGAATTTTCCATATAACGAATTTTTTTGGAGGGATATAGCAATTTCGTTAAATAGAGATACGACTGTATTTGAACGAATCTCGCTAAGTGCGCTGTGTTACACAAAAAAGCCTGAAATAACATGTTGTAAAATAAACTTATTCTATGTTCCCTGTTCAGGGTTAAATAAAAAGCTGAAAGTAATTTCTAGTAATCAAATACGATAAAATTACAAATACTAATTATGCAGTATATATAAGCGTGTCATGTTTAATAAAGAGAACTTATGAGATTCTATTTTATTGAATGTGAGCTTTCAATACATATAGTAGTTCAATCTCAGAAAAGAATATCTGGCATACATCTCCTTCATTCATTCGGTAAGCAATCGATATATCGATGAAAGCTCTGATGAGTGACTAACAGTTTTTGCTATATTTGGTGTACGCTATTTCCGAATAACCTTGAGTTTTGGTACGATGCATTTGTTTTATTTATTTACATAAGAGAGATATAAAATCTTGGGATAAACTTGAAACAAATATATTTTTGTAATGGAATGCTTAGGTGGAAGTGATGTGTAAAGTCACAAAAAAGAGAGAGACAGACAGAGAGAGGGATGTGAGAAGAAAACACTTTTTAAACATGTACACTTACAAAATATATGGAAAGGTCTGTTTTGCTACCATGCATGCTTAAAATTATGACCATCGAAACAGTAGTAATTACCAGCTCGATAACTGAAATGTCGTGTTTGATAGGTAGTTTTAGAGGCAGAAGGCACCAGGCACGTTTTAAGGCATCGGCCAACTGAATCAGGGCCTTGGGGAAGGCTTACCTCGGGCTCCAAAAATGTCAAATGTTATTACCAGACACATTCTCCAAAATACTGGGAATTTTTAACTATGTGCCAACTGATAACAATGGCACAAATTTCATGAAAATTTATTTCATTTCGTAAAAAAGCGTTGGGGCAATACGATATCTACCTTCAGTCGTCTAACGTATCGAGATTTTATTACAATTTATGATAGCGATAAAGAATTCGAGGAACAAGGGACACAACTTTCTTTTACAACTACACGTGTATTAGAAATATAACATGGCGTGGACGTTGCTGATGTTACTATTGGTGGTCACAATTTTAAGTATGGACACCGCGAAAAATAAAATATTTGGAGATGGCGTGTAAATAAACAATGTTATGTTTCATAGGCCATTCTTTTGTGTGTGATTGTGCCTATCCCCATCATTTCCACCCATTCATTTCTATGCTAAAAAAAATATTTATTCCAGTAATCTGTACTATTTTTCAAAGTTTGTCGCCTTATTTTAAAATTAACCTCTGCATATGTCAACAGCATACTATTGTGTGGGTAGCATTCTAAATCTAACCCTTTTACCGTATAGAATTCTTTTCGAAAATACTACATTTTACTTAAGGTATCCGACTACGTTCGGAACCGTGATTTTAAAAAGGCGCATAAATGGATAATTTTCATGATATTTAGTGTCACTTAGATAAGAATACATGTATAAAACTGTTTTAAGGACATTTTGGCAAAAAAAAAAAATATTTAAATACAATATTTCGGCAAAAAATTAACTTAGAATAACCTTTTTTCCAAATGTTCTCCTTTTGTGAAAAATGCTTCTATTATAATATTTTGCCTGTATATAGCTCAGACCTCTGTACAGAGGTGCAACTATGATTTTTGAAAAATTCATATTATTTTCAGAGTTACAACCATTTGAAATAATGATCGGCGTTTTTTTCTAAAAATTTCTTCCCTCTGTTGTCGTAAGACATGGATAAACTCACTTCTAAGTTATATATTTCAAAAATTCTAGTTGGAATATATTGAAAGAAGGATAATATTAAAAGGATAATAAAGGAGAATATTTTGAAAATGGGTCATTCTATGTTCATTTTTTGTCAAAATATTGTACTTAAATCATTTTTTATTGTAATGAAATTCTTAGAACAATTTTATATACGTTTTCTAATCTAAGTGACACTAAATATCGTAAATATTATCCATTTATATGCTTTTGCAAAGTCACGGTTCCGAACTTGGTGGAATACCTTAATCTGGATTTCAATACATCTTCAAAATTGTTTTTGTTTACTTATTTCTTGTATGTATAATACTTTTTGTGTAATTTTTTTACATCGATTACGAAAGTGTCTTTTCAATTTAATATGTTTTCTGCTGAAAGGGAGTTTACTTAGGCCACAATTCTATAGCCGCGGTGGTTTAGTGGTCATGGAAACGAACTGGTGACCTGCGTTGTAGAATCGTGGTTTCTAGTTTTAATGCCCCTGAAGACCCACCGCGTCGAAGGACTGATGCACATTAAATGCGACGTGACTTTAAATTCTCACGTTGGCGTGCTGTGGAAATTAGGAGAATGGGGGCCAGCTCTGGTGTCATTCCTCAACCGTGGTTCAAAATTCCAAGGTCCGTTACTAATGCTCATTTAATAAATTCCCGCTCATTCTCGGCCACATTTACATTAGCCTTTTCTAGTTTAAATGTGTCTATAATTTAGATAACAGCCCTTACCTATAAATTTAACTGGTAAACCAATTGTAGTGAGCGAGATATATTTTCGTGGTAAATATTTATGTAAGCAATCTTCGGATATTCGCTCATCTATTGTGATAAAAATATACAAAAAATACATATATATATTGTTGGATTTCTTCTCACGTCTCATATGTTGGATTCACGTTTATTTAATCATATATTTAATTCAGATCGGATGACATTTTTCAAATAATGCAACCCACAAAACACGCTAATTAAAGTGCTCGGGATTACATATCCCACAGAAACTCGTTATAGGCCGCATGCCTTCGTTTTCTTTGTTTTTCCCTCTCTCTGGAGTGTGGGTGTAAACACCACCACACCCTTACATTCCCGTGCTTTCGAAGCGCCCTCAGCCGATAGGCTATAAATATATATATATATATATATACTTAAATAAATATCCTTCCGAAAAGCATTATTACTTTATATATAAAATAATTCTCAAATGACATTTAAAATATTAACAATTAAATCCGGAATTTTTGAATTGCATACAAATAAAATGATACTGTTACGTAAATTTATTAATAATAATACAATTCTATTTTTCTGACTTGATTATGTAATCGGCATTTTTTATTTATTTCTTGAAATTAATAACGATCTTAAATTGATTATTATTTCTAGTATTATTAGAATAGAAAGTACATGCCCACAGTCATAGTTAAATAATTCCCAGGAATAATTATTAATCATAATTATACAAAAAGTTTATCATTCAGTGCTGTATCAATGATGCTGTCTGTCTTTTTCCAGAGCAATTTTCAAGAAATAATTTCTCATTGCCAAAAATTAAGTTATTAGTAATTTACTACTATGGTATAAGGTAGAGCAAAAAATGTTACATTTAACTATAATAAATCTAGACTGTTAAGAAGAAACATTTCCATATGCCTTAGGCCGTGAATTTTACATGCTTCTTCTTAAACAGTGTTTAATCCAAAGAACACATGTGTTCTATAATAACCAATAACAAAATTGTGAAAGAGTTTGCTTTGGAGAAATGATATAGAGTATCACTATAAGATATGTTAAGCGTTTGAGCGGTTGAGGATGTTCTCATTTTAAATTGGTTATCGACTGACGCCATTAAAATCCCATTTTGCAGAGGAGATGGTGGAAGTTATATCCTTCGAGACGCCTCACGTATAGTGGCTAGTATGGTGCCAGCTCAGGTATCATCCTCGTCACTTGACCATGGTTTAAAATTACGAAGTTTTTCCGCATTAGCCCTCATGTTGCTTCATAAAGTTCGATGTTACTAAACATAATCATCCCATCTCAAGTTGCTCGCATAGTTCTGAAATGTATATTTTATTTTTATTCTAAAATGGGTTCTGTCTCAAATCAAAATTCGATTTAATATTATAAGTTATGATTATAATTATTATTGTACAATTATGTGTCTAAACAAAAATAATAAAATCGAGTATGTATAAATTTCTGTATCTTTAAATTTGTGAATGTTTATAAAACGTTCTATTCATACAACATAATATAGTAAGCATCCTATTAATTTTTAGGAACACAAATGGGTTACAAATGACGGTCTGAGCCCATTACCTTCAGAAGAGGAGAACTGCAGACCCGTGGAGATTACCCAAGAAGATATCCAGAAGTCTATCAATTCTATTCCTAAATTAGGCACATTAGTAAGTCTGCGATTTCTTCTCATTTTATTAACATTATTCACCCATTTTTGTATCACACATCATGACTAATGCGTAAATATATTTTGACCACACAGATTCTCGTTAAAAGTATGTTGAGAAAGCATTCTTTTAGCAATCCTTTCAAATACAGCAGTGTTTATGGAAAGCAGCTGACTGCTGGGCCTTCTAATGCTTCTTCAGATCCTCATTTAGAAAGGTAATGGGACTTTTTATTTTGTAGAAATTATATTAAAGCGAATAAATGTGTCCTATATATGTGCTGTATAAATAAATTAAGGAAGAATGTTATTTTCAATGATTGATTAAAAATGAGAACCTGTTTCTTTTTCGGGCTTTGCAGGCTTCGGCATGGTCATGGTCACAAATAGTGGCCAGAGTTATTTCTATCGCGTCTTAGATTTAAGTTCTAATATCACTAAAGAGTTGCTATGTAGAGGGGCTGATGCACGTTTAATTCGTTCAGGCTTAAAGTCCTGAAGTCTGTGTCGTTGGAAGTTTGGAGAGTGGGAGACCAGTTGAGGTATCCTCTCTTCACTTGATAAAATTCAGAATTATGGATTTATTCGCCACCAACTCTCGTATTGCTTCAGATTGTGATTCTTATACACTATGATTCAAACCCATGTATATTTTAGTGATAACAAAGATATCTTAAGGTATTCAACTACGTTCGGAACCATGATTTTAAAAAAGCGTATCAATGTATAATTTTCATGATATTTAGTGTCACTTAGATTAGAATACATGTATAAAATTGTTTTAAGGGCATTATGATAAAAAAAAATTATTTAAATAGAATATTTCGGCAAAAAATTAACTTGGAATAAACTTTTTTCCAAATGTTCTCCTTTTGTAAAAAATGCTTCTATTGTATTAATATTTTGCCTGTATATAGATCAGACCTCTGTACAGAGGCTCAACTATGATTTTTGAAATATTCAAATTATTTTCAGAGTTACAACCATTTGAAATAATAATCGGCGTATTTTCTTAAAATTTCTCCCTTCTGTTTTCGTAAAACATGGATAATCCGACTTCCAAGTTATGCGTTTCAAAAATTCTTGTTGAGTCTCTGTACAGAGATCTGAGCTGAATACAGGCAAAATATTAATACAATAGAAGCATTTTTTACAAAAGGAGAACATTTGGAAAAAAGGTTATTGTAAGTTAATTTTTTGCTAAAATATTGTATTTAAATAATTTTTTTTGTCATAATGTCCTTAAAAACAATTTATACATGCATTCTAATCTAAGTGACATTAAATATCATAAATATTATCCATTAACACTATTCTGCAAAATCACGGTCCCGAACGTAGTCGGATACCTTAAAGAATTCTTTTCGAAAACTTATAAAATTGGAACTCATAAAATATTTTATTCTACTGATGTAGATTTGAAATGTAAACAAATATAACGATATATATATATATATATATATATATATATATATACTAAAATATACTACATTCTTGTTTCTGTAAATTTTTAGGTAGAAATTTAGGTTTAAAATATGTAGAAAAATAATTGTTACAATACATTAGTGTATATACGAGTATATATTTGATATCAGACTTGTTATATTTTTAATGTGAAATTTTCGCAAGGTATTTGTTGCGTCTGCAAAGACACCTATTATATATTTAACACTGATGGCACCTTTTTGAAAATACAGTGGCTATCTAACGGAAATGTGTTTCTGTATGGATTTTTGTTGTGGAAGATTAATTATTGAAATTTAATTGTCATCTGTTACATTGTCTAGCATGCTCATGTAGGAAATGAAATTTTAGACTTTCTTTTTTTATTTATTGCTCTAATTTATTGATAATAAGAAATAAAATTGTTCTTTAAGTTGTGGGTAGATCAGAGGTGATTACATTAATGTGATTTTTTTTCAAATTCTTTTTCAGGAAAACCTTGCCTGCCTTACTGGAAGTCAACTCCGGAAGTGTAGAAGAGCAGTGATTTTTCTTCTTCCTGTCTACTTGTATAAAAAGAAGCAGCTTTTGTAAAATACGCTACAACTTTATTAACTTATTCGATCTTAACTTTCTCATCATTCAATTTTCAACTCTGCTCTTTCTATGTATTTCTCTATACATTTTTTCTCCCCCTATTTTTTTTCTTCCTATTGAAACTCTTACACGCTTATGGATATTTATTCTTCTTTAAGGATATTTTGATAAAACATTTTATCAAGTGCTTTGTGTGTTTTTCTACTTTTTTTAAATAACAAATACAAACATCATCATTAATATTATTCAAAAGTGCATGAATGAACATTTAAGTGGTATCGTGGCTACATGAAGGGGAAAACATATTAATCGAAATCTACTTATGCGGAAAAGATGTTTGTCCTATGGTATGGAGATTTTATAGGAGGAAAATTATCTTAAAAAAATAATTTAAATAATTATTTTGCCTGAAAGTGATTCAATTTTCCAAAAAATGGAAAAATACTTAATTCTGGTTAGATGATTTCAGAATCAAAATAAAGTTTTCTTTTCTTCAATATAAATAAAACAAGTAAGGTAAAAACAAAATAAGTCAATTCCTACTTAGGTCTACAAAGAAAAATTTTACTTTAGTTATTTTTTATTAAATAATTACAATTAATATAAATATGTATATACATATGGCAGAACCACAATATTAAGTGGCAAAACAGAAAGCAAATTTCCTGGCAATAATCAATGTATACTGTCGCCATCTATTGCCCTCAATTGGAACAAATTAAATTTTTTTCTCCTATATAAAACTAAAATTAATTTCTTAAATTTAATTAGTAAATTAATATTTGAATAAACTGTATTAACATCAAGTGTCATCCACTACAAGTTAAAAAAATGTATTTGAACTTGAATGGGTGAATAAAAAGTATTATAAATATATATAAAGGGAGAGAGTGAACTAATAGTAGGAAGCTAAAGAAGCTGTTAAATTTATGGGTTTTTCCCCCTTTGTTAGTAGGTATCCTATCATCGTAATCAATATTAAAATATACAAAAATGCCTGTTTATGTTTTACAAAAATTACTTTGATTTTTTACCTTAAGGTATACGACTACGTTCGGAACCGTAAATTGAAAAAGCGCATAAATGGATAATTTTCATAATATTTAGTGTCACTTACATTAGAACACATGTATAAAATTGTTTTAAGGACATTTTGACAAAAAAAATTTATTTAAATACAATATTTCGGCAAAAAATTAACTTAGAATAACCTTTTTTCAAAATGTTATCTTTTTGTGAAAAATGCTTCTATTATAATACTATTTTACCTGTATATAGCTCAAACCTCTTTACAGAAGCTCAACTACGATTTTTGAAAAATTCACATTATTTTCAGAGTTACAACCCATTTAAATAATTATCGGCGTTTTTTTCTTAAAATTTCTCCCCTCTGTTGTCGTAAAACATGGATAAACCCACTTCTAAGTTACATATTTCAAAAATTCTTGTTGAGCTTCTGTACAGAGGTCTGAACTATATACAGGCAAAATATTATTATAATAGAAGCATTTTTCACAAAAGGAGAATATTTTGAAAATGGGTCCTTCTATGTTCATTTTTTGTAAAAAAAAATAGTGTACTTAAATAATTTTTTATTTTAATACTATTCATAAAACAATTTTATATACATTTTCTAATCTAAGTGACACTAAATATCATAAATACTATCTATTTATACGCTTTTGCAAAATCATGGTTCCGAACGTAGTCGGATACTTTAAAAAAAATTCAAATGCTTGAACTTCATTCCCTTGTAGCAGTACTTAACATAAAAGTCAATCTTTTATTTTATTTTCCCCTCTTTATCTATATGCAAGATAACATCTTTTCCACATAGGTAGGTTTTAAATTCTGAAAAAGAAAAAAAAAAATGATCCACCCTAATGAACACATTTAGATTCCATGCGGTTTGCGGCATAGCCAGATATTTTTATGTGACTTAATGGTTTATCTAAAAAGATAAAAGTAATGCATCATGTATTATTATCCAAGGATAATGTTTTAGAACAAAATTAAACCTGACAAATTTTAAAATGCCTGCTTACACTAATAATGAATTTATAACTTTCTTAAATATGTTATAATACAGATTAGTTTCTCATAATACGAATGGGCTCAATTCATGTGACGTAATGGTCACATGATAAAGATAACCACGTGTTTATAACCAATCAGTTCAAAAACTCATGTGACATCATAGTCACAAGATAAAAGCAATCGAGTGTTTCCAGTTAATCGGTTCATTTACTTTCGTTGTTGCCAACTTTTGATCTTTTCAGAAACTTTCTCTTAAAAAAAAGTACAAATTTTTCAACAACAATAACGCTCAGGTAGACAAAATGCATTTTATTTAAAAGTAAATGTTTAAAATAAGATTTTTTTTTTAATTTGAAGATTTTTTGAAGAAATTCTTTTATAACATTTAAACGTAATTACCCAAGTATAAAATTGGAAATTTTACCTAAGTTTTACTAATAGAACAAGTACACTTAGTTTGATGACTGTTTTAAATTCAATGGGGAGCACGTGTTTGTCTTTATTATGTGATCTTCATGAAATGAGCCCATTGAATTAAAGAGAATATCTTCCAGAAATATTTTGTATCGATATCGATCAATATTTATCAAAATATCATCAGTCGATTGATATATTACAGTAATTCATACGTTATCATAAATTCAAGAAATTGTTCAAAAAGTAATGTACCATATAAAAATCAAAATAGTAAGATATTTATGGTAGTTTTATGATTACCATGTTTACCTTCATCATTTCGTTTTTTTCTTAGGGTCAAATTTCTCCTCTGAAACTTTTTGCTTAAGAAAGTTTTGGCTGAGATTATTACAACGGAAATGTGAGAAATATATTTGTATAATTTTGGATTATTAAAGTTAGAACTATTTACACATTATAACGAAGGCCAATTTCACGGAATCAAAAGACGTCGCCAAATGACTCTATATGCATCCAATATTGGAAAACCGTTATAATAAGTGCTGAAACACATTAATAACGACTATGGAATTTGGCGAGGGTTTTTGAATTAGCAATGCTTTTTGATGTTGGAGGAATTGGTCAACGGTATAATACAAAAGTACTAAATTTAAATTCAGTTTTCAAAATTTTTAGAAATCCTATTAATTTATATACTTTTTGGTGGCTAAAACTGTTCTTTGCAAAACTTAGCAAGATACTTTTGTTTTTTATTTGAGTTTATCATAAATCAAAAGGAAAAAGATGATGGAATTAAAATGTAAAAGATATTTTAATTATTTTTCCATACGTGATATTGCATCAATTTAGTAGAATTTAGTTTGATTTTTGTGGCAATAAGGTGAAATTATATTGCATTTTCGTTTATCAAGCAATGTCTATTTTTAACACGTTTTTATAAGTTTCACTGGTATGTAATGGAATTTTTGAACTCGATTTTTATTCACTTTAATCACTTTAAAAGATCAGACTAATTCGAAATTTCGCGCACTTGTCAAGGACCCATGAGAATACAATAATTTCATAATTTTGTTTCATTGTCCTGATCAGGATTTTAATAATTAAGGATTTACGAGATTTGGCAACTAATTCATTATATCGTTTCTAGATGCGGCGACTTATGGCATAAACTATTTTCAGATTTGGCGACTAATTCCAGATTTAGCATTTAAAAGATTAAGGTGCAACTGCTAAATATTTTTTATTTTTATAAAGCAATACGTTTAGAGGTGATGATTCGAATTAGCAATCCAAGACCCCGTTAACGGAGAGAATATAAATACCCTTCAGATCCATTAACTAATATCCATTAAAGAGCAAGACTAATTCTGGCCCCAAATATCAAACTCAAGGATAAATTCAACCAAGAATAAATGATAGTTTTTAAAAACTAAAAAAAATCTTTTATTGTAGATCGAACTAAAAAAGGAAAAATAAATTATAGTATAAAAAAAACTAAAAAACACGCTTTTATAGTGAATCGAACTAAAAAGTAAAAAAAGATAATTCTTAATATAAGAATAAAAAGATTAAAGTGAAAATTAATGTCATTGTGGTAAAAGCATGGGGTATGCTTTGTACTACATTTTTACCCGAACTCAGCATTTTGGAATAGAACTAGTAAGAAATTATAACAATTAGTATAGAGCACCCACGCTTTTATCCCAATGACATTAATTTTCTCGTTAATCAATTTATTCTTATATTAATTTTTTTTTTTTTTTTTTACTTTTTTGTTTAATTCACAATAAAAGCGTGCTTTTTAGTTTTTTTTAAAACTATAATTTAAAAAAATGTACGATCATAAAAATGGCTAGAGTTTCCTAATTTTAAATGAGTTTAAAATTTTAACTTGCATTATATATAAGAGAGAAGTGCTTTGTTATAAATAATTGGTGATATGGGGTGAAGTAATTCAAAAGAAAACAAATAAAGGGCTACTTACGAGTCGTTTTATACGCATTCTTGTTCCAGGGCAAGAAAAAAAAATATTACGCATAGAGTAAAACATCATTTGTATAAATTTTACACATTCACAAATGTGGTTTATATACAGTGTTTCTATAGAGATCATTTTCAAAAAAAGAATATACACTTAATGTATGAATATACATCTGATGTTCTAGTTTTTTAGTGTTCACCTTTTAGAAACTTTACTAAGTACTTTGAAATAATTTTCTTACTTTATTTTTATAAAATATATTAATTACAATGCTTTTAGAATATAGAAGTGATATTTAAGGAATTTGTTTAAATTAGTTATGATTGCGAAGTCTTAATATTCTGATGATAATTAAATTTACTTCGAAAATATCAATTAATACTGTTAAGTGGTTGGTCGTCTTTTTAAATGTAGGAAAGGTACAGGTAATAAGTAATTATTTCGCAGTAAATCATAGTTTATTCTAGAACTTTTCAGCAATTACAGCTGTTTTTAATTAACATTAAACAGTAAATTTGCGTAGAATCCACAAAAGCATAGATTCAAAAATCAAACACAATTTCGCAAAAGGCAAATGAAACACTCGAACTGTCGCTGTTAAATGTTGAACCCCTTTGACGCTTCAGTTCATCGTTTTATGTAGGCTGCAAAGTACCTGGCTTCAGCTTTTGGAAAATTATCTTGAAATAATCTTACCAGATATTACCGGATTTTTCGAGAAAACATCTGTTTTTGTTGCTCGTATTCTTTTATTGGCATTGTACGAATAATCTCCCTTTGGCCACAAACTACTTTTCCAGCCAACTGATTCCAAAATGTTATTAACAATACTTTCATGTGTTAATTTTGCTTTTAAATGCAAACACCTCAGAATAATATACTGTGACGTATCTCTTATATTGGCAAGTATATTTGCATTAAAAAGTAATTAATTGTATTTTAAAAGGAACACACTTTAGTAATGATGATATGAAAGAATTTTACTTATAATTATACAGGGCGTGATACAAAAAAAAAAAAAAAAAACGAGATTGATCCAATAAGTCATTGTACGTACAGCTCTCCTTAATCAGCTCTTTAACATTATCACATTCAAAGTAGTTCCCTTCAGCATTCATACACTTCTGCTTTCAGTGCTGCCATTGCTGGTAACAGTTCTGGAACGACGCTTTTGGAAGGCCCTTTAGGCGATTCTCCGTTTTTGCCTAGACCTCTTCAACTGAGGTAAAAGGGGTTCTCTTTAAACAAAATTTAACTGTGGGAAATAAAAAAAAGTCGCATGGGGCCAAATCAGGTGAATAAAAAAGATGTCTCATCGCGCAGTAATATTTTTGCTGGTCAGAAACTGCTCGACAGATAGGGCCGTGTGAGAGGTTGCAATGTTTTGAGCCATCTATTACTCCCCAATTCTGGCCTTTTTTTCACGAAGTCTTTTTAGTGCTTCAATGTAAAAGTGTTGGTTAACAATCTGACCACTGATGAGAATGAGAACGCACTCATAGCACGAATTTTGGCAATGTTTTGCCAATCGCTGACCTTGGACGCCCAGCAGGTTCATCCTGTTCACACTGTCCCTTCCCCCTGAAAACCACTTATGCATTCAAAAAAATGTTTAGGAGTCAAAGTTTCATCTCCATAAGCCTCGGTTAATATTTGAAATGTTTTCGTGGCTGATTTCTTGTGTTTCACATGATGTTAATTCGACATTTTCCTCGCAGAATGCAGTTGCACGTTACACACTTAGTCTCGGGTTTTTTTGGGGGGTTGTGTCACACCTTGTAAACATTGGAAATGTCAGAAAACTTTCAAAAATCGCTTTCTTCTACTTTCATTAAAAACAGGAGCATCAAAAAATGTCTTTTCTTCTTCACCTACTTTGAAATCAACTATAATTATGGTAAAGTTAATTAGCTGATTCAAAACTAGAACGATCTTTAAAATTTTCTTCTCTTGAAACTCAAATGTTAAAAAAAGTGGTTGACTAAGAAACGGGGAAGAAAACCTCATAATTAACTTTTCAGAATATTGAATTTCTCTCGAAAAGCAACACAGATGCCCACGCAAATATTTCTCATTTCTTCTCTTTTATCGTAACTAATGTAATTATAGTGTGCAATTGTCAAAAAATTGAATAATTTTTGTGATTATTATCGCATTGTATTATTCTTTGTGTCTTAAACTTCAATCATGATTAATTGACATAGAGTTCATTAATTTCTAAAACAAATTTTTCTCAACTAGAAAACTTATTTTCCCCCCCACAATTAGTTAAACAATAGTAGAACTTACGTTTGAAATGTTATTCGAATTCCCTTATTAGTTCTAGAGATATTGTCACGGAGTTCAAAAGTACACCGTTCAGTTAAGCAAACAATTAAATTTATATTCTAACGAGGAAGCTCGATACAACACTGGACTGAGAACATGCCCAACTGGCGATGTACTCGGCTTTTATACACTTACCGAATATTCGAGAAATATCCAATATGCACTCTAAAGAATGATCTAGATGCATCTAGAACCTAGACAAACAATACATTAATAATGAAAACAAAAATTCCTTTCTTTGGATAAATCTGCTGGGATTTGAACCCGAGACCAGAGGAAATGGAGTCCAACGCTTTGCTAACTGGGCTATCGGAACTTGTAGCAAATTATGTGTGCGGCAATATTGTGGGGGAAATCATTTGGGAGCCAATTACTGAAATATTTCGAGCAAACACACACACAATTCACATTTCTTCAATTTTGATGAAACTCTAGTTAAAAGATCAATGATTAATTATTAACTGATGAATGGGTTATTAGCTTTTGCTACTTTCAAATCGTAACTTTGCTCATTTTTTAAACTATTGACAGGAAATGCGTGAAATTTTAAATTTAGAATTGTTATGAATTATGGCAACGTGTCTAAACTTTTTTATTCGTGTACCCCTTGACTTATCATCACTGTGTGTGTTCCATATATTCCCATCCCCATTTTTCATAACTACTAATATTACACTTACAGGTACAGTACATATACTATAATATTACATATGAGAAATTCTGAATTGCATAACATAATATACTATAAGCAGTGGCGCACACAAAGGGGAATTCTTGGGTCCGGACCCCCAATGACCTTGATTTTTTTTTCGATTGATTATAATCCCATGTATATAGTACATAAAATTTGATTAAAGATTTGTAATTAATACTTAATTTTTATTAATTAATGCTAATTATTAACATTAATTAATTAATTAATTGATTTGTTTACTTTTTTTTAAACCCAAAAATCAACAAAATCAAAAGAATATGTGATCGACGTATCGGAGCATGATACGAGAATGGTGGGCTTTCGACACTGTCCCCCCCCCAACCTTGAAAAATTTCTGTGTGCGCCACTGACTATAAAAATATTGCGTAATATGAGAACTTCTGAATTACATAACATAGAAAATAAGAATTATGACGTCACGGTTTGCCCCCGTTAAAAATGTTTTTACAATCGCAAAAAGATGTCTTTTCAGTTGTATTCGATCTATCCAACTATGTCCGAATTAGATCTTTTTCCCATTTACCCCATAAGGTCATCTCATGTACCCTTGGAACGCCATAGGATAAGAAATAATGGATCATGCCATGGGATAAGAAATAATAATATAAGGTATTGAAAAATTTCAATATATTACACTTATTTTTTTCGTAAGTGAATCTGTTAATAAATATTTTAAACAATAGCGTTTCGTATAAGAAAGTTCTCTCCAGTTTTAAAATCGGGGGGAAAAAAAGTTATCCATTCAAATCTTGTAAACATGGTTAAAAATATTCAATTGAGTTTTCAGCCAGTATTTGATACACTCACACTTTAGGTAATTTGACCCCAATTAAAAGAAACTCTAGCTCAGAAACATTCAAACAGAATTTTACAACTTTTGAAATTTATGTTACTTTTAACTGCGCGAAATTATACCCGAAAGAAAATGACATCTCTTGTGAGAGAATTCATTTTAAAACCAAAATAGCTGTAATAATTAATTTTATCTTTATTGCTGTTTTCTTTTCATTTAATTGATTTTTAAAAATTTCTTTTGTTTCTTTAGAAAAGATACAATTTTCATACTGCACCAATAAGAATTGTATGAAAAAAGTTATTGAGGATATTCCATATTCCATACTTACTATTATTAATTAAGGTGAATGTTTGAAAATTATATTTGAAGTACCAAAATTTATGTTAAAGTGAAAAAAGAATCAAATTAAATACTTGTTAGTTCTGAATTAAAAAAAAAAACTTCAATAAGCAATTTTTTTAGTGTAAATTTTAATCATGTAAAGTATAATTTCCGTAGAAAGTCAATTTGAGACCGATATTTTCACAAAAACCATTTCTTACTTCTGCCATTTCCAGTTTAAATTGTGTGTTTGATTTCAATCTCTTTGAAGGAATGAATGAGTGAATATCAACGTCGCACTGATCAGCTACTCGAGGGCTTTAGGCGACGGACCTCGTAATTTTGAACCATGGTCAAGTGACGAGGATGACGCCCGAGCTGGAAACCCCCTCTCCTAACTACCACACCACACCAACGGGAGGATTTTTCAGCTCTCGACAGATTTTACGTGCATCGCGCCCCTACACGGCAGATCTTTAGTGGTACTGCGCTCGAACTCGTGACAAGCCGGCCATGATCCCATACCTTGACCACTTTGCTACCGCCGCCAATCTCTTTGAAGGAATCTACTTCCTATTTCTTATATAATTGGATAAGCATTGTTAAATATTATCAGCAAATATGATTTTCTGTTCGTGTTAATGAATTATTATGTAAACGCATAATTTTTGTCACTTTAAAAAAAAAAATTTCGCGGATTCCACGTTTCTACCAGGTACAACGTTTATAGCCAGGCATGATTTATATTTATTTACTAACCGTCAAGCATTCGATTTACTAACGTTGTCTTGATATTATATATCTACATAATGTTTTTTTTAAAATTATTGATAGCTAAATCCTAGACTTAAGCTTTAGATTATATTCAAAAACGTTCTTATAAGTCTCGCTTCTTTATTTAAAAAGGACAGGACATGAATTTCTTAAAAGGGGCCATATCTTTTACTTCCCCCTGGGACACCTCCCCTCCTCCCTTGGGAGTCAATTTCAGCAAAACCACTTCTTAGTAGTTTAAACAAGGTAATTTTTTACTTATTACGTCCCCGCAACACACCTCTCTTCTTCCACGGAAGTCAATTTCTATAAAATCCGTTCTTCAACTTTCATTGCAGACCAAAAATCCCGTCTGCCACGTTTATAATAGAAAATAACGATTTTTACTGTGG